>NJDC01013355.1:28667-58055 GCA_002245475.1 Calephelis virginiensis | reverse complement strand
AGTATATTTGGTGATCAGCACATTTACCACCATTAATATTATATTAGGTATGTTAACGTTAGTATGTCAGCTACTGGAGTATAATCGTACGTAATCGAAATAACTAGGAAATTAAGACGGATATTTACGTTGTCCTTTTTCCTTTTGTTATAATATTATGAGTGTTCTAGTAACAAAATATTAAAATAGTGTTATTATGAGTTTAAAATAACTTTATATTACAAATGCCCGGGTTAGCAAAATCAGTTAAAAAGCATAATAAATAAAAATATAAACGGTTGCATTGCTCAGTATTCCGGGCCCTGAAACTTGCCTTCGAATTCATTTTCTAATTGAAACTGTATAGCACTTAAATATCAAGCTACTAATATACCCACTATACTTTGCCATTTTTCTAAGTCTTGGCAGTCTTTGATGTCTGAATGTACATCAAAGTATTTTCAACAAGACCAATAGTTTGGTCGGTAACTTCATGTGGAAGTACAAAAAGCCATGGGCTTAACAATTCTGACCAGCAGATAAAATACAATTTAATTATGTTAATACCAATAAATTGCAAAATTACATGAAAAATCTATATAATGTTTAAATACTGTACACAAAGTATCGAACTTATCTAATCTTTTAGAATACTGGTCTATAGATATATATCATATATTAATAATCAACAAATTGATCATTATAATTACGTTATTTTTAATTTATTATTACTTATGTGACGTTTATTTTTACAAACGTCAATTTTATTAACAGTACCATGAGTATTTAAAAACAGTACATTCATATATTTACCCAATTTCTAGAAGACGCTATTCGGAGACTTGAGTAACTTACTTACTAGTTATTAAAATATCAATTCCTCGATCGAATTATTACAATTAAATATAGCTTCTAGTAGTTGTTCAACTTCCCACACTAATACCTAAGTACATTGTTAAAATATTTTAATCGCTCTTTTTTAAAAATACCGTTATACTAATTTAATAACAGTAAAAGTCACTATTTTATACAAACAAAACAAGCCTGTAATTATTTATAGGTGACTTATACAACGATAAAGTTTATTCGGTATCGGTACATCAGGGATTCTAAAATAAATTTATCAATAGTGAAATTTTGATGTTGAAGTTATGAGTTATTTTGTTAAAAAGGTATTTTAATTAAGTTACATTTCCAATCTTTGAAATCATCATTGCCGCACTTTGTTTATTAACTACTTAAACGAAACAACGTACAATACACACCTGAGGTCGACGTCATTCAAGTCGAATATGTTTGGTTTTTATTCAAAATTGGGTGACACTAGGTCATTATCTACGAATAAGTACTTGAACATAATATACTAGCGGCACGCTGTGATTGACCGTTTGACGTTTGTATAATGTAAGTAGTTAAATAGTTATATTTTATTATAACTTTTTAATGAGCTCTTACTTAGTATAGTAATCTATACTCAATACAAATAAAAAAATTGGAATATTTGTTTAGAAAATTAAAATAACTGCTTTGTACCATGTTCATATGAATGTATACAGGGTTACGGGTAACTAACGCATAACCTTTGTAGGTCGGCTTTAATACATCATAAGCAACAACTTTTGTCCTACAACTTTTAGAAATCGCAAAAAGAAGAATTTGGTACTATAACTATGCAAAAGTTGATCGTCCTCTGACAAAATGTATGGAGAACCAAATTAGTTTTTTCGCGACTTTCTAAAAGTTCAAGAACAAAAGTTGTTGCTTTTGATGTACTAAAGCCGACTTACAAAAGTTATGCGTTAGTTACCAGTAACCCTGTACACGTAACATATACCAAAATATTTTTTTTTACTATTTTTGTCTGTCTGTATAAAATGACTGTGTTGGATCCGGCTAATCCCTAAAACGGCTAGACCAATTTCGATAGAACTTTCACTTGCAGGTAGCTGATGAAATAAGGAATAACTTAGGCTACGCGCGGCTCACCTAGTTTTAAATGAAAAACGAATAAATTTAGCATTTGATTATTCTTTTGTCTATAACAAATTGGCGTTTAAAATACTATTGTACTAATGTGTCAAACCGGTCACTATAGCGTGGCTCTAGTATACGAGGCTCTTGGTAGGTTACGTTTTTAATAAGTTGAGTCATTATATCACTTGCAATAGTACAACCAAATGTTCATTAGATAATAATTAATCATAAAGTATGTGCACTTATCCAGGTATTTACATTAATTGCACTTTGTTTAAGTAATAATTACGTGAAATAAAAAGTGCATTTTTAAGTAGAAAACGTGGTCGTTTTTTCCATCATAGAGGGAATAAAATAATCACAAGAATATATCAAAACGTGTCGTTTTGTTTTACATTGTGACGTCACAGGTGAGACCGTAGCCGTCTTTTGTAGACGATTCCCACTGAATGGTTAGCACATGAAAGTTATTTTATACTTAATAAAATATTTTATCGAAGTAGTACCGGTAATAGATTCCATAAAAATCTACGATAATTTCAGTTCCGAATGTAGTACTTTTTTTAATAATCGAAACTATAACAAGTATATACCTAACTAAGAATCCAGCACCAGTTAATGTGGCAGGTAGAGATAGTCCAAGCTGCATTAATGCGCTCCACTACTTAATAAGTTTATGAATATTTGTAAGTGTCATTATTAATAACGACGTTTTATCTATGTGTGTCAAGTTTTTCGAGAATTACAGTCTGTACCTACTTACGCGTACAGATCTGTCAACTGTCGAATGTTGACATCAACATTACTTTTTGTTTATACAAATGCTTAGGTACTTGTAAAATATTGTTTAAAATTTGTGGAAATGCTGTCATATTGCACAGATTATACCACAAATATTGTATGAATCAAGACGTCTGCTCAGTCTCGCGAACAATTATAAACTGGTTAAACAACATACATACATACATATCTTCAAATTCAATTTAAAGTTCCTTACGGGGTAGGCTGAGAGTATCGAGTGCCACATTGCACATATAGTTCAACAACAAAACCGAACGAATTCGCTAAAACTTAACAAATAACTTAACGTCCAATAACAGAAATGTATTATACTTATGTATTGTTTGTACACTGTAAATATGTTTGCGCACGCAAAATATGCGATGCAATTGGGGCGCGTTATTACAGCTAAGACGATCTATACATACACACATACGCTGAACTGTTAAATCTTCTTAATTGTTAACAATAAATTCAAAAGTTATTGAGATTCTGTAAGATCATTTGCGAAAAGACGTTTAGGAATCAGAAATTGCTGAGAAATAACAAGCATGTCATTGTCTTTTTTAACTTATTTTATGTTATAAAGCCCACCGATGTATTTCTTCTCTTCTATATATTCAAACTTTAACGATGTTGTTCCTTGAAAAGAGTCTGAGAAGCTAGAGAGAATTAGAGAGCTAAGGTCGGGAGCTAGGGCTACGCCCTCGTGTGGTTGTTTGCGGTCACAGGTGGCGGCGCTTCGGCCTCGGCGGTTTCGGCCTCGGCCTTCAGTTTCAAATATTTACCTGAAATTAAATAAGTTATTAATGTTTTTGTAGATACATAAAACAGAGCACGAATACTTTAAAAGTATTTTGGTCAGCCCAGAAAGCATGGCTGCAACATTCAGGCAGCAGCAGCAAGAGGAGCCGCGGGGTTTGTTTAGTCAATGACAAATATAGAAATATCCGGAAACGTCTACGTTGTACGGCGGGCGGCGTCGAGTGGGGATGCTAGTCCTACATGGTCACCGAGAGGTTTTTGATGTGTCGCACAAAAAATACCTTTGTAACTCCAGTAACGAATTGAAATGTGACAGAGAGTAAATTTAAACATGATACTCGTATCTGAATTATTCGTTAATTGTAATTAAAAATAACAATTCGAGCCTCGTCGAATCGAAATATCTATTGAGTTTAATTGAACGAATGTACTTAATTATACTCACGTGCAGTTTTGACCATGATCACACCCCACCAGATGGACCAGCCCCATCCCACCAGGCAGAACAGCACCGTGAACAGCTGGCCCGCGCCGATCAACAGGTTTATGATAAAAGAACCTGACAAACATGCAAACCATTGTTTAAAACAAATTTGCTTTCAATGTATTGAAAGATTGAACGTACCACTTGGTGCCTGAACATACCGTTGCACGAATTAAAACCACTCAGATTACAAGCTATTACCTATTGTAAGATTAGCTTATTAAATAGTCTGGATCAATATAAATAAATAAACAAATATCTTTGGACAAATTATAGAAATTGAATCTAACCCCAAAGTAAGCAAATTATATGCTTGTGTTATGGTATTGTGTAATATATCAATATGTACTTAAATCAATTTGGTAAAAAAAGCTTTTTGAGGTAGGTGCCTACATACAAAGTACGTTTAGATAATTGGCTATTAATAAAATTCTTATAATTGCACTAAATTAACTATGTAATTTTTAGTTTTGTTTTTCATAATAAATATTTCACTCTACAATGAACATTAAAACGTAGCCATGCGCAAGTTATAGATTAAAGGATAGCGCCCACTGTCAAATGTCAGTAGTGCTCTATTCACAACAATGATATCGTGATCTTCGGTGACTGTGGGCCGCATCGGGGAATGCGCGCGGGGTGCCGAGGGGAAATCCGCGCCGATGCGCCCCGGCACAGTGGGCGCTGCTCCATACAAAATGCGCTGATCTAAAACAGCATCAGAAGATTAAAAGCGATCTAGGCGGATTATTGCGCTGTGATGCGCCCCGTACAAATGGGCGCTACCCTTACAGAGCTGGCTGGCGTCTGTGGCTTCGTTTGAATATTTAAGTTATTTACGGATCATGGGGAAGTCGTTGCGGTATCAATACTAAAACTATTTTATAAGTTGAACCAAATTTACAGATAGTCAGGACATTTAGTCAAAAACTATTCAGTAGTTTTGGAGTTTATCTATAAGTCAGCGAACAAGCAAACGGCTCTCCGGATGGTAATGTATATATTAACCGTAGCTTATAGACACCATAGATGCTATAGGACAATCGCTGCTTTTTGGCCGAGGTGTCAGGCCAATTACTGTGCGAACTTACCGGCTACCCTACCTTCCAGACCGAAACATGACACTGTCATTGAGGCAAAAATACGAAGGGAGGTCCAAAAGTTCGTGGAATGAAAGGGTTGTTAATAAAATATAACAATAAATTTATTTTTCCTTTTCAATATAATCACCCTAAAGTCTAATACATTTATTCGATCTGTGAATTATTTTTTTTCAAACCATCGAAAAAATTTTTTTGTCTTTGGCCTCAAAATGCGCTGGAATTGCCTCCTTCACTTCGTTATCGTCGGAAAATTTCCTTCCCTTAGCTCTTTTTGTAAACTTGGAAACAAATGAAAATCGCTAGGGGCCAGGTCTGGACTAGAGGGTAGGTGAACAAGTGGTTCGAAGCCATGCGTGTGCAGAGCAGCCATGGCAACTCGGCTCTTGTGTACCGGCGCGTTCTTGTGTTCTTGCAAAAGCAACACACCCTTGGCCAATTTTCCTCGACATTTTTCTTTAATTGCCTCTTTTAACGCAACTTTTATCGTTATATACTTTTATATTTAAGACAGCCAAGTACTTGGCTAACACCACTGCTTCTATTGAGCAGTCAAGTAATATAATTAATGTTGTACATGACTCAAGTAATTTAAATTACTTGATGAGACAATAGAGGTATCCTCTAGCAATATTTTACATACAAATCATAATGTTTCTGTTAATATTAGTAAATTTGTTACAACGGACATCTCATGTGCTATGATAGAAGTAATGTTAATAAAAGATACCCATCAGCAAACAATAAACAGATTATTAATTGTAATTTTAACCTGGTTCATCAAAACATACAAGGTCTGATGGGCAAAGATCTAGAATTTTAGTTGTTTATGAGTTGTAACAATATAGATATATTATGTATAACAGAACATTGGCTTAAAAGCCATCAGCTCATGTTCAACATCAATAATCACCATGTTGCTAGCTCATTCAGCAGAACAACAATGATACATGGTGGCTCCTTAATTATTGTTAGTAAAAATATTAAATTTAAAGAACGGAGAGATATTGTGAGCCTTTCTGTTGAACGAGTTATTGAGATTGCTTGCATTGAGTTTGAGCAATTTATTGTACTACGTGTATATAAGCCCCCTTGTACACCCTATGATGAATTTGAATTTAGAATGGAAGAGGTCTTATTTAAAGTGTCTAATTCAAGGACTAATGTTATTATCTGTGGTGAATTCAATATAAACATATTAGAATCATCAACGCAGTCACTTAAGTTTTTAAACCTCTTTAGATCACACAATTTGCACAGCATTTTCTTTGAGCCCACTAGGATAACAGCCACAAGTGCCACTTGTATTGACAACATATTTACAAATATGACACCTGTTAATAAATCAATTGTTAAAGAAATAGATTCAGATCACTGTGGACTATTAGTCAAATTGCCAAGAAGTGTACAAAAATCTCAAAGAAAAGACATTATTTTTGTTCCTGTTAATGCGAATCGCTTAAAAAGATTTGAGACAGTGTTAATAGAAGAATTACCAAAGTTGCCGTATCATGATGATCCAAACCTTTTATATGAATCATTATTTACATTAATACAAACTGTACATCATCAGATTTTTAAGCCTAAAAAAATTACAGCAAATATCAATCACAGAACTTTTAGTAAATTGGCAACGTTGGGTAACCATAAGAGTAGAAAAAGGTTATATGAGTTGTATTATGAAAGAACTTTCAATCACAGCATTGTATTTAAGGAATATGTAAAAAAATATTCCAAAATTTTTAAAAAAGCTTGTAAGGTTGCGAAATCTAGGTATCTAAAAAGTATTGTTAAAAATTCAACAAATAAAATAAAAGCTACTTAGAATGTTGTTAATTGTGAAACGGGAAGAAACAGAATTTTCAATAATGAATACCACTTGATAATTGAAGATTTGAACGTAGAAGAAGCCTCAAGAGTTTGAAAAATTTTTCAGCTGCATAGCAGCTGAAACTAATAAAGCTCTCAGATCGTCACCCAGTGATGCAGAATCATTGCTGAAGCAATGTGTTGATGAATGTAAAAATAGTTTTGAATTTTCGTTCGTTGATGCATCAGATATAATAAAAGTCTTTAAGTCATTAAAAATTAAAAATACGTTAGACTTATGGGGACATTCTCTTAAAATTATTGCTTCAGTAATAAATGTTATTGCTCCATATTTAGCTGTAATATTGAACTGTTGTGTTTCCAATGGAGTATTTCCTGATCTAATGAAACTTAGTAAAGTTATACCTATATTTAAATCTGGAAGTTCTTCTGATCCCTCCAACTACCGACCTATCTCCGTTCTGCCTACCCTGAGTAAAATATTTGAAAAAGTTATATTGAATCAAATGTTACTACATTTTAACAAATTATGATTATTTCATAATAAACAGTTTGGTTTTACAAGGGGTAGATCAACAGTCGATGCTGGTGTGTAATTATTGAAGAAAATTTATGAGTGTTGGGAGGATTCTCAGGATGCAATCGGGGTGTTTTGTGATTTGTCCAAAGCATTCAATTGCGTAAGCCACGATACGTTGATTAGGAAACTGCGCCATTATGGAATTAGAAATAAGGCACTCGATCTTCTGATTTCATCTTTGAATGGAAGAATTCAAAAGGTTGATATTAATGGTAAAAAATCGACTGGTGCTGCTGTTACAATGGGTGTCCCCCACGCTCTATTCTTGGTCCATTTTTGTTCTTTGTATATATTAATGACTTACCTTACTACGTAAGAGACAAACACGAAATTGCATTGTTCGCGTATTCACTTATATTTAAAGTGAAAAGACAACTGGGTAAGTATGACGAAACGAACATTGCGATTTCAAAAGTTGTACTCTGGTTCAATGTGAATAATCTTTTTTTGAATGAAAAAAAAACTAATTGTATTAAATTTTCAATGCCAAATGTGAGGCAAGTAGTGTGATTTACAGTGTGTGGCCGCGTTCCGATCCGGTGGTAGATTTATTATTATATAGACCCGTCACAAGAGCCTCTTGTAGGTTTATGTGGAATAAAGATGATTTATTATTATCCTCCGGTTATTATTATCCTCACAATCCCAAAAAACAGTGGCCATCAACTTTCCAGCCGATTCTGAGACTTTGGATTTCTTGGGAGGTGGTGTACCCTTTTTGTGCCATTGCATGGACTCTTGTTTTGATTCAGGTTCAAAGTGATGAACCCATGTTTCATCTCCAGTAACAATCCGCTCCAAAATCTGCACAGATTTGTCTCCACACACCTCCAAAAAGTGCTTAGACGCGTCGACGCGCTGCTGTTTTTGAAGCGGCGTGAGCATTCTCGGCACCCATCTTGCGCTGACTTTTGACATGCCCAGGTGGTCGTGCAGGATCCGCAAAATGGTTGTATCTGATACTCCAACAAATGCAGATAATTGTTTTTTTCTTCAAACGTGTGTCTTCGAGTACAAGTTTTTCGACTTTTTCGACGATATCTGATGTGGTGGCCTCAACTGGCTGCCAAGAGCGAGAGTCGTCTTCATTTGAATCTCGACCATGTTTAAAAAGTCCATGCCACTTATAAACCATTGTTTTACCAGGGCACTTATCTCCTTAAACGGCGCACATTTCATTTAAAATGGTTTGAACGTTTGTTCCTTGCTTGGTAAGGAATTTTAATACAGCGCGATGTTCAATTTTCTCCATAGTTTGCTTCCGGATTGACTTGTTTAGCAGGCGAGTACTCGTAAACGAATGGCGCTATAGGGTTGAAATGTTATATATATACTAATTATGAGTGCCCAATTAGTATGACACTACGCGAGCTACCCTATCCCCACTCCATACCCTCCATTCCGCGAACTTTTGGACCACCCTGCGTAGGTAAGGTGGTGGATCCCTAACCGGTTGCAGCACAGCACTCATCGCAAGATTTTGTTGGTAATGACACATTATACCTTTGCTTGCCACTAACGACCTGCCTGACAGGAAGGCAGATAGCCTATTTTATTGTACAGAGAAGGCCCGGACCAACACGGACGGAGTCAGAAAAACTTTCTCCATTTTGGCCATACAACTGTCACTTGTGCGCATCAACAATTTTACACAAAAACATACATTAAAACACAAAATGTCAGCTCCATCACTTGCAAAAGTATATAATATTGGTCTCACCTATCCTGTGCCTAGCGCCGTCATGAACCCCGAACCTGGGTATACCAAAACATAGGCAGAACATCCCGCTGAAGATTGTGCCTGAAACATATTGTTCTCTGTGACATGACTGAGACCTTCGAGTTGTAGAAATCTGTAGGGTTACTCTTGAAGCTCGATTCACGCAATATTGGAAATTGGAATCGAGTATGTCATTTTAGGTACTCTTGAACACAATACTGGCGAGCTATTTACATTCAGTTAATAGTAAAAATTAAATTGTTTTATCGGATTAGTTGAATTTCTTTGTCATTAAATGTTAATAAGCCGTTAGTACTATGTTTAAAAGTACCTACAATGAGATATCCGATTCTAATTTCCAGTTTGCACGATATTGAGATTGAAGAGTAACCCTACTGATATTTATAGAAAACAAATATAACGGAAACGTGGTGTCGGGCACTGTATACCAGACTTTCAACTAACAAAACAACCATGTGATTGCCTATAGGTTTTTTATTTTATATTTTAGAGGAAATCAGAAAGTTTCTCAAAATAATTCTTTAAACTAGGTACCATAACCACTTTTATTTCATTGGTAACGTTCTCCAGTGTAACCATTTTCTAAGTTGAAATTTGTTCATTTATTCATGTAAGTAACTAAAAAGGTGTAATCGTCAAAATTTATGTTCGGAATGGACAAGTTGAATTTCCGAGCTGGCGTGAGTGTGAGGCAACAAGAGACAGCAAGAGTACGAACCCAGTCCCGGCACGACGATGTTGCAGAAGAGGCAGAAGTAGGCGAGCGGCAGCGGCAGCACGGGCACGGCCCCGCGCATGATGCTGGTGTGCTCCACCAGCGACGCGTCCAGCTTCTTGCGGGTGTCCTGCCACACACTCTTGTTAGCCGGTACTCATGTGTGGACACGTGCACGTACGTAACATACTTTGTAACATTACTAGCTTCCTGCAACTGCGTCTGCGTGGAATCATTATTTTTTGGGATAACGCGAACTTTAACCAGTGCCTTCGTTTAAACAGGCGAGTAAGAACGGGGTCTTATAATCTACTTTAACACACGCAGCGGCAGCTCACAATATGAAAAAAAATCCCCCGATTTTGAAACATTCTTCATAGGTAGTTCTCTCCTATTGCTTTAAGCGTGATCATAACCTAAGTAGCTATCCTCGATAAATAGGCTATGTAATACTGAAATATTTTTTCAAATCGGACCATTAGTTCCTGAGATTAGCGCGTTCAAGCAAACAAACAAGCAAACTCTTCAGCTTTATAATATTAGTATAGATACGACGGGAAACAAATAGACGGATATTTAAATGTCAAAGAATATGTACGTCTCGTCTACACACGTCGTCGTACACACTAAAAACGTCAAATCATCGTTTTGTGTTGAAGAATACGTAAAATGACATAGGTACCTATCGGATTGAAATTTTTCTATTTGATAAAATCCTACCGAACCCAAAAGAAACACTTATGTTGTTTTGTCTGACGACTCAGCGGAGCTATTCAGTATCTATTTAGTGATGATCACTGCTAAAGTGGATATCAATCATCATTCCCCGTTTTGGCCGGGCTCCTTTGCAGAATAGACCATCTGCCTTTCTTGCCAGGCAGCTCGTAAAAGGCAAGCATATGTTTATCATCACTAACACCGTGACATCTGACTAGGTGGTAGTTTCGCAGCGACTCGCCCGGATTGGTACCACCGCCTTACCTATTCCTGCCGCCATAACGTCGTGACGTGTTCCGGTTCTGAGGGTAAGGTAGCCGGTAAACTTCCTCTCTCTAGGCGGCGTTAATTTCTTACCATCCGGAAATCCGTCTGCTTGTTTGCCTTCCTATATAACATAAAAAAAAACAAATAGCTGTCATATGAAGTGTTTTATGTTTGCCATCTCCTGTGACCAATAAAAATACAATTGAAATAGAAAATACAAAACACGCCATTGTACAGCTATTTGATGTACATTTTACCCAGTGACCACCACTAACAAGATGTACTGAATAGCCTCGCTGGTGTTTGTTCGTGACTCGAAGAAAACTGCAGAAGACCGATAACGATCTCGCGAACCCCATTCACTTTTAACTGATAGATAGGTATTCAGCAATGTTATATTAAGTTTGTTATGACGGCAGTGTGAACATTTGAAAAGGAACATGAATTATATGGACGTACTCGCCGTCTACACACCAAACATACCTATTTGTGGCGGTGAACAACCTAAGTTTGTATTGTTAAACCTCTTGTGCAATACCTGTTACCTTACTCTTCAAGCCGAATCACGATAATGGCAGCATAGACATAACAGAATCGGCTAAGACGGTAAATATACATCGTAACCTATACATGTTACAACGTTACTGACAAATACTCGTAAATCAGTGGTAGTTCATCAGAAGGCGGGTAGATAGTTTCTCTACAATCTAAGGGGCTTATAATTAACGTGCTTTAAAATAAAGACACAATCACCGAAACTAACCTCTTCATCGGAGAAGTCTGAAAGGATAGAAGCACTACGGTCATGGGGGTCAGTGAGGAATATGCTGGGCTTCCGCGACACAGGATTGAACTGGGTGAGACTATCCGTCAACAGCCGGTGAGACATTTTTTTAATCTATCTTATTGTTATATTTTGTGTTTTTTTTTGTTTTAAAAAGTACTTAATAGCTTATATATTGTTTAGCTTACAGCTATATCTTACTTTTGTTATAGTAGGTAACCTAACATCAAGTTTTTCTTTTGATTGGTATTATTTTAAAAATAGTTTTTGTTGCCTATAAATTTATGTTGGTGAGGCAAGAGTTGTAAGTTACGATATAAATGTATGATAGAATCTTTTGTTTCCTATATTAAAAACTGCGTCGTAAATCACTGCTATTTTATTTTATTTAAAACACATATAATTATCTGTATTCATTGTGGAATCAAAATAATTGAAAACATTTTAATTCACTTACAAAGAGCAAGATTAAATTAAAAAATATTTCAGTTGACAAAACGGACAGAAAATAACGAACGGATGAAACTGTTTATTGTGCCTTCCATGTTGATATCAGGTACCTACTCAGTAAAAGTCATTTAGTTTCCACGCTTTACATTTTTAACATGTATCTAACTATCTATTCGTAAAAAGACAACGAACACTAAGTGGTATTTTAAAGACCCAGTTTGGATTATCAGCATAATAAAAAAATTAGTAGCAAATATTTGTTTTAATTTTAACAATGTCTTTATTATATTATTGTTCACGTAACTAAAAAATCATAGAATTAAAAAGTAAATAAGTAATGTCCATGCCCGTATCACGGAAGGTAGGCAGAGGTACGTGAGCACGTTTAGCCGAAGGTACTTAGTCCCATAGTGAGATTGGTGACAAACTTATCGCCAACTAGACACGTCTTGTCAACTATCACCAGGCAACGTTGCTTTTGTTAGGAAATTTTAAAAAACACACATCTGAGTTGCCCAGCCCGGGAATAACACTCGAGGCCTCATTAAGCTGTCACATGTGCCCGCCTTCAACACCCAAGTAACACTGCGGGGACAACCGACCCCGCCAGGAATTTTCGCGAAAATCATTTTAGCTGATTAAATATCGATTTTGGTTTGTTATTGTTGTATGTCTTCCTGTAATGTTATTGCTAATGATTAATGAAAGGGTAGTGAAAAGTTACTTTTGTGGGGCTGGGAGACATACCAGCAAACGAAGTAACTCAGTATAGTAAACACACCTCGTCTGTAGGTAGACGTCAAGGGTGAAGGATAAAATGGAAGGTTGGTATGGTATGTTTAGCGTCCTCATTTATAACGTCAGTTACAGTTATAACCTTTTTTAATAACATTAAAAGGAAGCAACTATCATGGAGTAAGTGTGCGGTTTCCAGTAAGGGACTCCTTATTATTCCGGTTCTGAATGCAGTGGAGAAATCGGGATCACAGAATAATTTGATTTCACTAACGTCCGGGATGTAGCTACGTAGGGCAGCTACGTCGGCTACGAAATGTTTAAATGTGCTCGTAGTAAGAAGTGCTACGGCTTTCTACAGTTATAATGTTACCAACCAAAACCACAAAAGTAAGTTGGTAATCAACTGTAAAAATGACTATTTTTTCGAGTGAATAAATAATAATAAACCATTTTTTTAACGAATCGCACAAGTAAAGTTTTCTGCTTTCAAAACGTCATTGCATGGCTGAAGTGCAAACATTAGACATGTAAAATTCAAATTAATTAAAACAGTAATATCCTAGAGTTTGTCTAGACAACAGTGAATCGGCGATTTAATTATGGCAATACTTAGCATACGTGAGTCTCGATGACATTTTCGTTTGGGCTATGATTATTTAAGTTCGTTTTTAAGATTTGAGAGACAATACGGACAAAAGTTGATTGTAGGCAAATAAACTATAGTAAGCCGAAACTTTCCGCAACTAGATGACTGAGTACTGTGTAGGAACACGCCTGGATTTGTACCAACGCCTTACCGTCCGTTTTCGTTGTTGTCATGTTCCATGGTTGAAGGTAGGGTAATAAATTAACCTGTATACATGACATTAAATCTCGGGCACCAGTACCACCAGTGGTGTCTATAGGTGCGGTTTTCCTGGTGATATTGCCTCTCATCACCAGGAAAACCGTCTGGTTTTAGCTATCTTACAATATGAAAAAAAATCAGAATTGTCTACACAGCAGGGTTCGAACCCTGGACCTTTTACCAACATAGCAAAATCAAGCAACAAAGTTAGTTAAGAGTTATTGATTTTTAATTTTTACCAACAGTCACCAGTGACCTTCACCACGTTTCCTACCCCCGAAGTGGTCACTGGTCACGCGAGTTCTTACCGTTTTGCCTCGAGTTACATTAAATTACAGAATGACTCCGCTATGAATAATGGCTTACATTGTTTTTAAAACAAACTAGTTGGATGAATAGTTTTACTTGGAATAAACATTATATCTATTTTATAGCATGGGTAAATAAGGTTCAGCACACAGGCTGTGTGCTACTTGAAGGCACACTCCAACTAGGACACCGTAACACATCTTCCGTGTGTGGACCAGCCTTCTTAACTCCTACTACATTGGGTATGGGAATGAGGTTTTACATATTTTGTAGCCCTACTTCACAGAATTTAGTAACACTGAATTTCGCTTTGGTCCTTCTTTTTTTCATTTGGGGATAGATCCAATCGACAATTTTATGAATCATGGCTTAGATTGCAAATAGGGTCCTTAACTTTCAATTTGTGAAAATCCAATAAAAATCGATCTAGTAGTTTTCCTGTGAAATAGTATCAAACAAGAATTCCGATTTAATTATATCTTAGTTTCCTTTTATCTGTGTCTAAATGTGTAGTTTTATCGAGAATTGCAATTAGAACGCGTATATATCAGATAACTGCTCGTTGGGTTACAGCTGCAACGCACTTTGTTTATATTAAGGACATGATTTCATATTGGATGGAAAAAGAAGAATTTCATATTATAACATCACAGTCTGATCATGGATACATTTTTTACCATGTGTCCGTAGTTAGATTACATAAGTCTGACCAAGGACACAAAAGAGTGGACGTGGTCAGATCAGTCTAACAATGCGATCTGACCATGGATACCTGCCCGTTTCCTTCCGGATAAACACAATCTACAGGTATGGGTTTTCTACCATAGACCTGACCGCCTTGTTGGTGGAGGGGTTACCGTATATCCCTCACTCATCCGGCCATCCGCGGAGTATGTCAGCGAAGTCCCGTCAAGGGCAGGCATTTGTTTGATGAATACAGGTCTTTAAGTTATTCTGGGTCTTATGGTCATTCAATTTATTACAAAATTTTATATTCTATAGTTCTATGTGTCTGTTTGGTTGACTGACACCTGACAATATACGTTTTTTTTAATTTTTTAGTTGCCCGACCCGGGAATCGAACCAGGGACCTCAAGAAGTCAAATCGTACGCTGAACCGCTAGACCACAGAGGTGATAAGGACTAGATAGAATTAAAAAAGGAAAATAACAAATTCTCAAAACATATGAATAGGTACTGTTATAATCAAACAATCTGAATCTGTTTAGTAAAAACTACGGACAATTATTTGATTGAAGTTGTAGACTTAAGTCTGGTTAACGATATCAGGCATTCTGAAGTATTATAAAAAAAAATTGAGAAGTATAGGTTAAAATATTTTTAAATCCCAAACTCCAAATAAAACCAGTAATTAACTATTTCAGACTCAAATTACCAATTTAATAATAAGGTTTTCTTATACGTCATCTGCGTGTTAACTTGTTCGCGTGTTTAAAGACATGAGTCAAATGTTAAAGTAAAAGTTTACGTTGCAAGGCAGCTAGTTCTTTTGTAAAATAGCTCAGCAGTTGTAGGATATTTAGTAGTTTAATTAATTAAAAAAAATGCGTTAGAAACGTTCGAACATGGAACGTATCCACCATTGCTGATACAGTCGCTGTCTTAGTAACCATTGACATCATGTTAGCCTCTTACAAATTACCTGACAGGTACACAGTTGGCTAGGACACAGATTTATGACCACGTTAGAACTTACTTCAGGCGGTAGAGTCGGCGACAGACTCTTGTTCTTGGAGAACATGCTGGTTCTTCTACTGGAAGACTGATCCGACTGTCTCCGGCATGCGCCGGTGAGCCAGCGACAAAGACGATTGTTGCAGCACCTGGGAACAGGTAGCTCGCCTTTAAAAGTGATTCTATTCTCTACTGTTACACAGTAACAACGTTACGTGTTACGTAGTGAATAGATTTGCAAGCAATCATTAAACATAAACTAGAACACTTCAATGATTCTGAAAACACTTTCACTAAGTAGTTTATTTTATTTATAATATAATATTCTTTTATTCGAAGTAAGTACAGTTGTACATTTTTTTAATATCAAATAAGTCAATATGTGTGTCTGTTATATCAATGTAACATTTCCGACACTTCAAAGCTCACTCTATTAAAAACATACAATAGTTAGGTATATGTATACCTATTAATTGGTTAAGAAAACTACTTGCGCGGCGGCTTAACTTTATTATATGAATTTCAATTGCTGTGACTCAGGGAGAATTTTTCCCGTTTGATATCGTTTATAATGGCTAGCATTATATAATGATATATAAAAAGGCAAACCGACTGGTTTCGCCGATACTACTGGTTTGGAATTAAGCACTTTTAATTATAAAACTAGGGCTGATATACTCGTACCTACAGTTTTTACATCGGCTAGATAAGAAATAGGTATATTATTAAAAAAAAGAAGTGATTTTCGAATTCAGATTTTTTTCTGAACGATTAAACAAATTAAAAGAAACAGAAAAAAAAGGCTTAACTTTAGGGCACGAAAACCGACGAAATTAACTGTTAGTCACCAAAGCTGCAGACATCCGGTGGATTTTAGGAATCACTGTAGATAAAAAGTTACAGTGGGGCCCGCACATTGCAAAACTTGCCATCAAATTGAGCTCAGCAGCTTACGCAGTTAAGAAAAAAAGGCAGTTAACAGATGTCGACACCGCTAGAATTGGTTATTTTAGTTATTTCCACAGCATCATGTCTTATGGCATTCTTCTCTGGGGAAGCTCGGCCGAGGAAATTAGTTTATAAGAAAAAAGACAAGCTCGCTGAGTTTTTTTTCGCGGATCTTCTCAGTGAGTGGCCGCGTTCCGATCCGGTGGTAGTTTTTAGAACTATATAGATGCGTTACAAGAATCTTTGAGCATCAAGACAGCAGCAGCAACAGCCAAAGGCCGGTATAGCAGGGTCCAATGTATATCCATTAAATAGTTTGAGTTTACCAAGAACAGTGTCACTACTTACATATTTGGAGCGTGATCACTCAGTATACTATCGCGTCTTGCCACTTCTCTCTTCTTCCCTAAACAGCCGGTCTCCTGGACGACATCTGATGACGTGACAGGGGGAGACACGTCCACGTGACGGGGGGGTTCCGTCACGTCGCCGACGCGTTGGCGCCGGCAACACGCGCAGAATACATCCCGCAGCTTACGTTTCCGTTTAGTTTCACTTTCAAATTCTATTGACGCTGCCTGTGGCCATAAGTTTTTTAAGGTTCAAAAGGGATATTGAATAATAGTAAACAAATACTATTTCAGTCCAATTAGATAAAAAAAATAAGAGTGAAGGTACATACATCATATTAAGCTGTGATGAAGTGAGTGAACTTTTTCAATATACAAATATATTTTTATGTATTTTCAATATACAAAATACAACATTTCGAAATTCCCACTATTTTGGTACATAGAAAAAAAAATTCGAGGTCAAAGGTCCATTTCATCAAAACAGTAAGTTTATTGTAAAAATAATTTAAACAAAATTTGTAGTTATAAAATTATTTATAAAAAGATATTATATTTTCCCTAAAAGCATCCGCTTCTGAGTGTAACGATTCAAAGAAATGTAATTTTGCAATAAAATTTACCGTTTCGAATAAAATCGAGAAATTCCCAGTTTTTGACCTTTGACCTCCAGTTTTTTTTCCATGTACCGGAACGGTAAGTAATTTTGAAATGTGGCTTTGACCGTTTTTACTCACTTTCTAGATTGACCGAATTATAAGATACATTTCTTTTATAAAACGATTTAAGGGGAAGATTTAATATGTTAATAACATAGAAGTTTGTCCACCGGTGCGAAGCTGGGACGGGCGGCTAGTTTTTTATAAACTGTTACAACAATCCGGCTGTTTTGGTACAGAACTCTGGTAGCATCAAAAAAGTTTTAACGCTAAAATATCACCTTTTACGAGCCTATACGTAAGTGGGTAGGTATTTAATCAAATACCTACCGTATCTAATTTAGTAGTCGAAGAGGACGGGAGAGAAACGTAAATACTTAAAATATTACTTACTTTGCCTGCAGCTCTTTCTAGATCTTCGTCTGTTACTTTTTCAGACTTCATTCTGCTCCAAAACGACTTTTTCTCTTTGGGTTCTATGTCCGTTTCAGAATCCTCATCATCTTCTCCCTTTACGCAACAAGGACAACACTTGTTCTTACACTTCCCTAATAGCCTTACACAGATATTTGTCTTCGGTTCGGTTTCGGTTTTGGCTTCTTCTTTATCTTTTGAGTTTCGGTGTGCCCTTGGTGGTGGTTTTGGCGTGGTACTTGTGCTTTGTGGAAATCTGAATGAGACAGCAATTATTAAAAAAAAACAGTAAACACAAAAAAACAATAATTTGTGAAAATAGTTATTTTACGTATTTAAATGGTTTTAAGTAAACGATACCTAGCCATTAATTCATTGTTTATTCATTAACAAATTTTTTACTGTGACGCTGCCAGCTCAGGTGGAATAATTAATACTTAGAAATACTAAATTATAATCTGGATTAAGTAAATATATAATTATCAAAAAGTGACCTTCATCTTGTAGCGGCTGGTTTTTAGTTCATAACGTAGAGGCAAATTGGGCTTTACTGCATAATTTTGGCGGATTTTTACGTGCATAGATTTTCAATAAAATTTTAGGTTTACGTTCTGCAGAGGCTCTTCTTCAAAGTCAAACTTTACTCAGCGGTTGATGCCACCTTTTTTTGGGGGCCGGAATTTTTTGATTAAGAAACAACAAAAAAGCGAATAAATACACAATAAACAATATGTGTATAATAAGTTTATAAACTTTGGGATCTGGGAACTCAAAGGATTTAAATAGAAAGATCTATTGAAAAAATATAATTCGAATGTGACGAGTTATTAGTTTTTTTTTAATTGCTTATCACCAGTTTGAAGTAAGTACTTATTTCTTACGTACCAGAACAAGTTTTGGTGAGTAACTTAAGAAATAAATAAAAATCCGTATTTTTGAGAACATGCGGTATTTTATTAATTTCTACAACGTGACCTTTAACATTGAGGCAAACTTTTAACTTACTGTTATTTAGAACAATAAGTAACACATGCTTAAATGTGCTTAAAATTTAAACCCATGCCGATTAATGTCATGCAATATTTGTGTGAAATTGTTAACTATGAATTAGTATTGAAAATATTGGTAAAATTATAGCATGAAATATAAGACGGTAAGTCAGGGTCTCCGCTGTCATACGAGTTTTAGCTGCGCGCTTCAAATGTTTCGCGCTCTCTTTTTCTCTATGGTTGTCTCTTCCGTGTAGCCGGAAGACAGCGGTAACCCTAACTTAATAAAAATACTGCATAAAATGTAGAAACTAGAGCAACGTTAATCGCTTTATTACCTTAGCAATGTAGACTGTGTAGGGAATCTAGAAATAACAACAATATGTTTTAACAATAACGTAACTATAACTACCCGAAACGATGAGTATTCTGTGTAAGTAGTAAAAGGTAAGTAGTTAGGACCCAAGGATAGTTAACGGTACAAATTACAAGGGCCAGTAACATTCAGCTCATACAAACTAGCGATCAGTAATTATGCTCCTAACAGACAAACGCCAAGCAATCGCCTTCACTGTTATGTCAATGTGTAGAGAAACACATGACAATTTTTCTACAACCAGATAAAATATGCCCGAGGCAGACATCCTCAAAACAAAATTACCATCAGGCGTGAAGCTAGAAATTTTAACATAAAAGCGAATGAATGCTTTCATATGTTGTGGAGGCAAAGACAGTGTAGAATATTGTTTGGTTGGCCTATATCCGGTTAAAGCAAAACGATATCCGGCTCGATAGACCACCGAGTATCGTTCCACCTATCTTACATTATTCAGTAGGGGGACGTCCATTGATTACTTGAAGTAATTTTAGTAATTTTCTGACTCCTTCCTTTTATTGCTAAGATGTTTTTGTTAATTATTGAAAAATAGCAGCGGTTAACTTGCCGCTGATCTAAAATACCACGATTTATTAATATTGGCCGTGAGTCAATATCCAGAAACTCAAATCTAAATTTTACAAATATAATGTTACATAAAGTAATAGCATACCCATTGTTATTGCCATATCGTTTTGGCAATAATTCATTTGGCAGTATGTAAACAGTTCTATTGTGAATCATTTCGTAAAAAAATGTAAAATCACAGATAATGTATTCAAATGTCACTGTCACAATGTCCACTTCGCGCCATTTTGTACGTAAGACGACGCGTGTTTAGGGCGGACTAGGTCAGACTGGTCGCGTGAACGAATTTCTATTTTCTTTGGGGTTGGTTTGTTATCGAATGGTATGCAATCTGTTACGGTTAGAAAAAGCTCCTTGTTACGCCACGTAGTTGTAACTGGATACATGAAATGACCTTGTCATTTGTTTATCAAGATGGCGGACAAACTTTAAAAAACTTTAATCAAGTTAACATACTACGAAAGTATTATAAAATGAAAACCCAATTCTGCGATACTATAATTTATGCATAGTACTAGTAGTACTACTAACAAGTTCTGGCAGTTTCGTTAGGTAAAAGTAATTGGATTTAAAAAAATGATTTGTTTTTGCCTTTTCAGATTCAGCTTGAAACTGGCAAAATAGTAAAAATAACTATTTTAGTCATAACTCTCCCGGTTTACAAAAACGAAGATTCTCATAAGTTTTTTAATTTTAAAAATATTATTTACGAAATTTCCTCTAAAAGTAATTAGTTGAACTTATTTAATTATTTTGTACCAATTTGTGATTAAAGCCCCCACATAAACAGGGATACGTCAAACTTCTACCCCTAACCCCTCTTTTTCGGACGGGGGATAGAAATAGCTGGATCTAATCATAACTTTAATAGTCTTACTTTTACTCGACGCTAAAAATAATAAATTTCAAACAAAAAATCCATAAATGCCAAGGATTATGTACATTTATCGTGTTAATTATTATAATCGTTTCTAAAAATATAATACTAAACACCATCTCTTGCGTGTGATTATAAAATAAATGGTTAACAAAGTTCAGACCATTGTAGTCATTAATCACATTCTATCATAATACTCGTATTACCTAGGTACTCATATTAATAAAAACCATTTTTATATCCATAACAATTAAACAAGTTTTTGTAAGAATTAATATAGCTAAAAAGCAGACGGCTCACCTGTTGCTAGGATACAACCGTAGCAAAAACCACGGCTGTTAGGGGTGTGTGGCTGTACTGAGGCTGGTGTGCTAGGTGCATAGGTGCATTGTGTGCTTTTATACCTACTTATTCTATTTTTTAGTTACTTTAATACTTTAATGTCTTATTCAGAACTCTTCTTTGGGGTGATACTGAAGATATCGATACTATATTTGTATAACGAAAAAGATCTGTTAGAGTCGTCTAAAATTTTAATGTAAGGGATTTCCTCCGAGAAAAAATTAAAAGAAATAAATATTTTAACCTTGAGTTCTCAATACATTTATGAGAATCTAATATGCCCGTGTAAAAAAAATGTGTATGTTTACAAAAAAAAAAGTGATGTTCACGATATAAATATGAAAAATAAAAATAGTCTTGCAGCATATAAAACTTGTCGCCATAATATAAGTAAATACTTTTTGAGGCAATGCATATGTTTCTAATGATACAACTTTAAACTACCCAGTGATATTTATTTATTTATTTTGTATATTTTTACATATCTAATAAAATAAAATGTTCTAATAAAAAAAAATTACGTGGCTCGGGATTGGATATGTGCCCGGTTGGCGATAGACATTGTGGGACTCAAAGTCTTCGGCTAGTCGTGAGTGGCCTGGTTGTGCTTCTGCCTCTTCGAGGAAATGGGCGTAAAGATACTTTTTTTACGTACCAACTCGAGATTGCTGCCCTACCTGCTGTGGAAATGTGTGATGTGGCGGTAATAACATAATTGAGTGGTAGCTCAAATCTGGTGATTTTAGTAGGTTACAGAAATGTCTCCAGCAGGTTGGCTAACTCCTGGCTAGGTGACCAGGTTATACGTTATAACTGCAAATTACATCATTTCATATTCTCGTACGTACTAAGTAAATCATGTGCTATTAGAAAAAATGATATTTCTTTCGAATAATAGTTAGAAATAAAGAAAATTGGTAGTATTAACTTACATTTTCATACACCTTACCCTAAAAAAGAGATAGAATGGCAGATGTTGTAAAATATTTAATTCATATGCAGATTCTTTGAACGCTATTTTTTTTACGAATTCTGGTTGAATTGCGACTGGTTTTCGTATAATTGTCTACTTGGAGAATCATAAAGATTTTTTTAAAATTAATAAAGATAGTCTTGCTTAATAGTCTTGATTAATACAAGAAAGTTTTGCCGCTTTGAGTAATTTTAGGTTTACTCGGACGGATTTACAAAATACGGTTTTTGTTTATTATTAAATATTTTAGCCTCTTCAACCGATTTCAAAAAAACTTATTCCCCTTTGCTAAATTATTTTGATATAAAATACCCTTTTCTTATTAAACAGGTAGATAAATCTTGAATCAGTGATGTTATTTGGCATTTTCAATATGTGCTTACAATATCAATGATGATTTTTATTATAACTTTAGAATTATATATAAATTTAATTTACCGTTACGATTGACTCCGTATTAATATTGACTCCAAAAGCATAAGGCTTTTGGATCAATCCAGGAATGATGTTTCTTAGACTATTCCCTTAGTGTCTACAACTCTACGGTGTTCTGTCACCGTAAAGTGACAGATTTGGTGGGTATACTAGAGCACCAATAAAATGTGTGATGTTAATAATCGACGTATATTCCTTACCATTCATCTGTGTTTTTCTGGTTCAATTACGTTTACTTTTTTGTTACGAAATAAAAAATAAAAATTAAATATTAATGATAAAATATAATATTTCTGTACCTGTGTTCCTTCTATACCTGTGTTACAAGAAACTTGAACCCAGAGCCCTTACTGTGAGTTGTAGGTTCGTCGAGTTTACTATACTACCGTCTCTGAAAATTCTTTATATGAAAACTTTGAACAGCGCCTCTATTGGTAACTACGAGAAACAAATTTTTAGGCCAAACGTGTCATAGATTTCGACAAGTAACTTACCGGACGTGTACTTTACCAACTCATGGTAAACGTGAGATACTTGACAGTCACCTAACAGGGTTGAAATAATATTATTATTAATTACATAACCTACCGCCGACAATAATACCAAAAATAGCGTCCCCTGTGTTTACTGACGACTAAAAAAAAAGACGAATTATCTATTTACGTCATTGTGGCACCGGTTTTGTTTAAGGCTAAGTTTTACTTGTCATAAATTTATGTTACACTTGTTTAAATTAAAAATTAGAAATTAGCAGCTTACAATCGGCGCCGACAAAAAAGTACAAAAAGCTATTGATTTACGACCACTATATTTAATATCCTGTTTAGATGTTTCCATTCATTCTAGCCATTTGCTATTTTAGATTAGTGTCCAGGTAATCGCTGTAACTTTCTAATATTAACAAAAATATCTTAAACAAAAAAACTCTAGAAGACCTCTCTTTATCTGTAGATATCTTATTAATATTGGTTGTTAACAAAGAAAAGCCCAACCGTATAAGTGCTTAAAATTTTATTTATAGTACAAAAGTGTCGTAAAAAAGGGGTTGGCTATCAGATAGCCTGTATGTGTTTTTATGTTTGATATGAGATTGCTCGGCCAGTAGGTAGGTACCAAATGCATTTTATGTTTTTTTTTGCAAAATGTAGGTTAGTAGGTAGATTCCAGAGGTGGTCCTTTACAAAGTTGGTTAAGGTTCAACTTGTGGTTTTCAATTTACATTCAATAATGTATTATTTTTGTGTACGCTGAAGATGTAATGAAATTGGAATAGCAGTGATACTGCGCTTCATTTTTTTGTGACATCGTTTTTCTGGCTATCGTCCACAACTCCATGGCTGTTTTTTTATAATGTTGGAAGGCAAACAAGCAGACGGATTTCCTGATGGTAAGAAATTCAGGCCGCCTAGAGACATCAAAGGTGATAAGGATACGTTGCCAACCTGAGGTGTTAGACTTCGACTAAAAGTAAATTTAGTGACGTTATGCCGTTATCTATAAGGAATAGGTCGTCACAAGTGCCTCTTGTAAGGTGAATGTGAATAAAAATATATTCTATCAGGCGGAGGTACCAATCCGGACGAGTTGCTACGAAACTCTACTACCTAGTTACTAGATGTCACTGTGTTGGCAACTGTAAGCCTACGCTCACTTTTTACGAGCTGCCTGGCAGAAAAACAGATGGTCTATTCTGCAAAGGAGCACGGACCGACGCGAAAAAAAGTGCACTTCCCCCCTCTGGAACACTTATATTATTAGTTTCGTTGTCAATAACACGCCCGTGTATAAGACGCGATGTCGAAACGAAAGATTAATTAAATATCAAAAACACATTTCACTTCACCATATTAATATAGAATTCATAAAATTATTGAAAAAAGACAATAGACGTTGAGACTGAAAGTTAAAAACCAGGTACCTACATACATTTGAAAAAAAAATCATTTGTTGTCGAGTAAAAGGTAAATACATTTTAAGAACGTGCTTGAGAAAAATAAAATTAAAAAAAAAAAAAAACTTACAGAATAATTAACACTTTTTTACAGCGTTGTGTTATTTAACATGGCCAACACCTTACTGGTCACTTTAAATATCGCAGACCTTTTTTATTTTGATATTAATCGAATATTATAATTAAAATATACAGAAATAACGTTACTAGAACTACAGTCACGCCACTTTCATTCGCGTCATTATATGTCGTGGTAAACAAAGAATTGCGTGATTCAGAAAGAAAGAAAGAAAATGATTTATTTGCGGAATATGTGTGTAAATGAGATGTTACAAAAATATTTAAGTACATCAACATATTCTACCATATATTGGTGTGCAAATATTTTAATAGATATATAAAATATTATTTAATTACATATGCTTTAACTTTTAAGCCAGTTTAATTATTCATTACCAAAAAATTATTTAAAACTATAATTAAATTTAACCCTGTCTACCGTAAACTATCAGGACAGAGGACCTGTAAACGTACCTACTGTACCCTATTATTAAAGTATGAGGTCTTCGACGGTTGTATTTGCGTCTTAGGTATGGTAATATATACTTCCATGCAGTATATACTAACTGCTTACAAGCTAGGTAGCTTTCTGGGCAATTAAAGGGTTTCAAAATCATGAATACTAGACCTTTTAATACACACAGCCGCACCTATATTCCTCTACATTCATTACAATTTCATACAAACAAGCCGATTTCGGAGACCTGTGTTATTATCCTCGGATAATGCCCTAGCTCTTTGGTCACGGAATGTCAAGCTCGGGTACCTACGACGATCCACATTCATATCTGTTTGTCAATCTTTTAAAACTTGTTAATTTATTTGCAGGACAGAAATCCATCGCTTTACATATTCCAGCGGCCATTATGACTCTGTCGTGTTCCAACCCGAAGGGTAGGGTAGTCGATAGACTTGCATAATAGGCCCAACACCGCAGTCACGGGCTAGCGACGCACCTATAACATCTATGGTGTCCATGGGCAACGGTTATCTCTTAACATCAGTAGGGCCGTGTGCTTGTTCACTGACATCTCACATGAAAAAGAAAAACGATAACACGCCGCACACGGCCGCGGCTTCACCGGTGTGAATGTGAATATGGGTAGGTAATCGTTTTTCACGTAAAAGGTACCTTGCACATATACTTATTTAAAACTCGAACTCCTTCGTTGATAATCTATATATATAATAATTAATTCTGCAAAAATATAATTATGCCGTCTTTTTTTCTATTTGTATTCGCGTAAGATTTCAGACAAAAGCTTTACAAGCTTCCATGAAAAGCACAACTTTAATTTTTTACAATACCAACAGATGGCGTTAAATATATTGCCAACTCCTCAGTTTGCATTTCGTGCATTCGTTCATTTTAGTTTAGATATTTTTAAATTAGATTACCTAATTAATTGACAGTAAATACTAACAGTGATTACATCTATAATAGGTTACTAGACACTAGGTACACTAGACCATAGACTGACAAAGAAAAAGTAAACCTATTATAGGTCAACTCCACATACACCTATTACCTATACAGACCATACAGACTTTCAACGGTATGCTACAAAATAATCCTCAATCAATTCAAATTCAATTTAATCGCATTTTTAAATTATATTCAGTTTATAAAAAAAATATTCAAGTTCTGCATAGGTTCTTTTTCATAGTTGACCTTGTGACGTTGGTTGTTTTTGCTTTGTGGGTCGTGGTTTCATTTTCTAAAGAATGTTTTTTTAAATAATGTTCGGTGCTGAACAAATTGGCTAATTTTAATAAACTTTTGTTTTATAAAGTTGTTTATGAAATTGATTTTCTTATTTTTCGACTTATCCGATAGTGTAAGTTTTAAATTTTTAAACATTAGGTAGTTCCTACGTATTCAGACATTTTTTGCGAATAACTCAAAAGCAAGAACTTATTTTATCAAAGAAATCTAGGAGGGAGTTACCTATACTGACATAACAGTAAACAGTACGTACTTAAACCATAAACATTACAGTAACGAAATCTAGCTCATCATAGATAATAGCTTATTAACACAGCTACAATATTTAAAATTATAGACAAGTTAGAAGTATTTAAAAAATATTCACTGAGACATGTCCTTCGGTCCGATTTATATTGTACCACGGGATGCCAAAATTGTACCACACAAAGCTCAATGAACTATGACCCAATATAAAACAAAATAAATTAAAATAATTATTTATTTATTTATTAGGAGTAATATTTTTAAACTAAAAATCCTAAATACAATTTCAAATTAATACAATTAAACCACTTCTTATTTCAAACATCTTAATTTGAATTGTATGCTCAACCAAGTAATTTTCCAAAAGCAAAATATGGTAATTTAATTTAATTACTTTTTTATTGGTGTGAATGTGTTATATCTTTATTTGCAAACTCCAGTAAGTAGGTACATAGTAGCCTATAAGAGTGGGTTTTGGTACCCGGATCTTGAATCTCGATTTCATACAATTTGGAAAATTAAATCGGTAATGTCATTTCAGGTACTCTTGAACAGAGTACTAGCAGATTATTAACTTTTAGTTAATAACAAACAAGAGATTTTTTTGGATTAAATGTTAATAATCCGCTAGTGCTGTGTAGGTACCTAAAATGACGTATCCGATTCCAGTTTTCAATTTGTATTAAATGAGATTCGAGAGTAGCCCTACTGTTCATTGATTCCATTTTTTTTCATATGCTAGAAATGCTCATTCTGAATTTTCTTTACTCCAATTACAACATGTTTTTTGAGAGATTCCTGGACTGAGGGACTGACAGAGACTCCGTCTGAAGCAAAACAATTAGGGAATACGGTTGTTTCACAATAATAAAAAAAACTCATTTCAATTATTTGTTTTCAGGATGCTTAGAAACAATATAAAGTATTATTTGTCATGTATTATACTGATTAATAATTGCTAACTAAGCTGTTTGTCGATTAAACTTCTTAGCATAAATAAAAAAATATACAAAATCACTTAAAAAAAAGTTTGTTACCGACACACCTGTGGTATCTGTCGTAGGAGTAAAAAAATGGTAGAGGTTCAGTAGCGTTGGAGTCGATTCGTTTTGCGTTGTTATCCAAGAAAAATAGTATAGTTTAGTTAAAAAATAGAGGTGACACAATTTAGAAGGCGGAACAATGTAGGTACAAGTGCTTAAATAAAAATACCTTGAGAGAAACGAAAGTTATGGTTATTATTATTGCGAATTTCATCTGTAACGATGAACTCAATTTAGTAACAAAAAGGACATAACTACCCGCGTTAGCGGGTAAGAAAGTAATTTAAATTTTCGCCACGGGACTTGAATCCTCAGCAGCTCAAATGGTTACAGCATTCGTCGGCTTGAGACGAAAGGTTACAGGTTAAAATCCTGTCTGAGGCGATTTTTTTTCTTTTTTTTTAATTTATAGCAATATAAATATCCCTGGACAATTGAATCTAACGCCAAAGTAAGCAAGGTAAGTAAGATTGTGTTATGGGTGTCAGTCAACGAAACTAATTAATACATACAAAATAATTATATATACGCCAAAATAAATTTAACAAAAACACGCAAACCGTGAAATGCAGGTACATCTTAATGTTTATCACACAAATAACTACCTCCGTCGGATATCTAACCCGAACCTTGCGGTTGGTCGGTGAAGTTAGGCGTGTCTTGTCTAGCCCCTCGACCAACCCAATTTATGATCACCTTATCAACAAATTAAATTAACCCAGCAAAAAGAGAGTAAGAACTTATTGACAGTTGAATGTATATTTTGTCAAACGCAATAGCAAAAAGTTTCAAGGTAAAATATCTAAACCAAAAAGTAAGATTTTACTGGAAATTTTTATGTATGAAATAATATTTATTTTAGTATTTAACAAAAGTCACCAGTATAAGACTAGGCGAGTTATGACGTAAATAGTTTTGATCCCCATTTTACGTTTACCATGATGTGAGTGGGTAAATCATCTCTGAACTACCACTTCGCTTAAAATAATTCACTTTAAATTTAGGTGTACTTTATTGATGTTTTAACTTATGATATGTTCTAAACTAAAAGTTAAGCCGGTCTTAAGAACTTAGATTAAAAAAAATAAGTTCTAATTAAAAAAGAGAATTTCTAAATGTTTGGAAATAGTAATTTTTAATGACAAATTTCGCGCAGTTCGCAATAGTAACTTTATCTTATTTTAATGTGTACTTCTGTACCTATTTTTATTCGTCAGCTTTGTCTGAATTTGCGGCACCCTAAATTTGCCTTCTAGGGCTTTAACCCCAGCTTGCAGAAAATTAAAACAATCCACACTAATGTTAATATTTTAATTAAATTATTAAAAGTATTAATATTATTTAAAATATTAATATTTTAATTATATTAATATTTTAATTAATTTATTTATAAAGTAACTGTCTTTCTGTCTGTCTGTCTGTTACCTTTTCACGCCTAAACCACCAAACCGATTTTGCTGAAATTGGGTATGTTGATAGTTTGCATTCATGAGAAGGACATAGGTATATTATTTTTTGGAAATTCAACCCCTAAAAGGGTTAAAAGGGGTGGCAAAGTTTGTATGAGAAAAATATTTTTATTGCACATTTTTGCATGAAACTATGAATTAATGTTTTTTAGTACAAATCATGAAACATGTATTTCAGGGTTTTTCG
>NJDC01013355.1:0-28524 GCA_002245475.1 Calephelis virginiensis | reverse complement strand
ATGAAACTATGAATTAATGTATATTAGTACAAATCATGAAACATGTATTTCAGGGTTTTTCGAAATTCACCCCTATTGGGGGTTAAAGGGGGTGACTAAGTTTGTATGGGAAACATTTTGTGTGACACTGAAATAATGCTCTGCAATACAAATTATGACATACATATATTATCTAAACGTTTTTTGAAAATCAACCCCTACCAATTTGCGTAGGAAAAATATTTAACAGTAATTTTTACCATAAGTCTATAACAATGAACCACGTACATCAGTTTATCATTAACAAAAACACACAAAGAAATTATGATACACATAGTAGCAATATTGGTTAAAAATCCCTACTAATATTATAAATGCGAAAGTAACTCTGTCTGTCTGAGAGACAGACTGTCTGTCTCTCTGTCTGTTACGCTTTCTCGCCTAAACCAGTGAACCGATTTTGATGAAATTTGGTACAAAGATAGAATAGACCCTGAGGAACAACTTAGGCTACTTTTTATTGCAAAAAATAGGGGAGAATGGGTAAAAAGAGGGGATGAATGTTCATATGGAAATTCGTTATTTTTAAAGTGTAACAGTGAAATTTTATATTTAGACACTTTATATTTAGACACTTAATGATAAACGAAAAAACATAGGCTACTTTTTGTCGCAAAAAATGGGGAGAATGGCTAAAAAGAGGGGATGACTGTTCATATATAAATTTCTTATTTTTAAAGCTGTAACAGTAAACCTTTGTATTTAGACACTTTATGATAAACGAAAGATAAAATGCTACTTTTTATCACTAAAAAATGAGGGAGTATGGGTAAAAAGAGGTGATGAATGTTCGTGTGGAAAATCGTCATTTTTGAAGATATAACAGTGAAACATTGTATTTAGACACTTAATGAGGAACGGAAGAACATAGGCTACTTTTTATAGTAATAATTTAATCAAAAGTATACTTATCAACCTTACTATAAAAGAAGATAGACATGGAAATGTGCAAACCTACGTCACGTACGTACGTGTGCTTAGTTATAGCCAAATTAATTTTGCAAATTTTTCTCTTAATAAAATGAACCAAAACTCGCCTTTTATGACTAAGTTGGTATGAAAGCAGTTCGCCTATATTTTTTTGTAAGAGCTCGGAACTAAAGTCTATACTATCTATACTAATATTAAAAAGTTGGAGAGTTTGTTTGTTTGTTTGCTTGAACTTTCAGCGTTAGAAAGTCCATTTATTGAAGAAGGCTATAAGCTATATATCATCACGCTAAGATCAATAGAAGCGTAGCACCAATGATAAATGTTTTAAAATCGGGGGATTTTTTCTTCTTGAGCGCGTGCGCTGCGTTAACGGTGAAAGTTTCATAAAAATCATGTATGAAAACATTGTTCCCCTTTAAAAGTCCTAAAAAAGTCCGCGACAGCACATTTCAATCTTTTAAGGTTAGCTCACTATAACCTTTTTTTATCCTAACCAAATCTGCTTTAAAATAATGCATTATTTACGAAGGTTGTTTATAAACACGATGTTAATCCCTATCCAAAAAAATACGTCATTCATCACAAGTATTTAATTTAAAACAAAATTGCATATGACATCACTCGATTTCAATAAATATCTTAGGAGATATCGCAGTTTTAAAATAACACTATCAAATTGAATATAATCACTACTTTAACACTACAGTTTAAAGACCGCGCGACACAAACGCGTGGTATGCGCGTGGTTGACTCCTTTTGGGACGGTTGTGCTCAGTGCACTACTTTCTAAATTTATTCTTTTCAGAACATCATAGTGTAATACTTTTTAGATGATATTTAAATAAAAATAGATTAAAGTTTCAAGTAGGACGTAGGCCGTTTTTTATCTTAAAATTTCAACGGCTACCGTTATTAAATAAATAGATTACGCGGGCGAAGCCGCGAGTAGCAGCTAGTAATATACATATATGTCGAAGATGATATTATCACACCATACACGGGCCGAACGGGAACCACGGGACTAGTAGGCCGAGAGCTCACAACTTGGGGGTAGTTAGTGAATAATTCAGAAATATCAAAACAAAGCCGTAACACCTGACCTAGTCGTACAACCACATCGTAAACCTCATAGTAATAAACAATAAAGTACTCACCACACTGTCTACAAACATAACCACAATCACGCACAAACAACTATATCGTACACCCATTTGTTACTAAACAAGTCATCAAACATTGGAGTAAGCCTGCTACTATGACAACACTACGTAAACACGTCACAGTGTTCGTGCTTACACAAACGCTAAACCCCCGAAGGGGAAAGAAGGACTCCACCCCGCCCCTCTTAACGTGAATGCCGACCAAATAATGCACCCCCCGGACGACTCATATCCTGGGCCCCAAGATCCCAATTGAATTAACAATTGCGACGTAGAAATGTCTCTTAGTCAACCTATGACAGGGAAAGACTATTGCCAGTGGCTACCTCCGTACTAGACAGTGGTCCAAACACTGAGAGACGTGCGCAAAGCATGTCTGCCGCAATATGGCGGCGCTAGGGTTTATATACACGTAGCCGCGGTGAACGGACCAATAAAAAACGAGTTACTTGCTAATGCGCCACCTGTTGTGCTATGAGACAACTTTATCCATGACTTCCCAACAAACGGACCAATACGAAACGAGTTACTTGCTAATGTGCCACCTGTCATGCTAACGAAGCAACTTTATTCATGACTTCCCTATAAAACGACCAGTAAGAAACCAGCTACGAGAATTCCGATGCATCTGTTGCGCCAAACGTACTAATGACCACAATATCATAACTATACTTTGTACATGAGTTTCCGACGTTACAAGAGGATGCGCCACACGTTGCACCGACGACACTCATGACCACGGATATTAGAAAATAGGTATGCTAGTATACCTATTTTCTAATTCACGACCTTCCGACATATAAATTTGATACAGTTTAAGTTGATGATGCAGTGTTGGAGCAAGTGAATGAAATTGTATGTCTTGGTTGCATTTATAGCAGGGAAGAAGGTTCACCGCGGATGTAGAGAGGGTGTGTGTGCAGGGAATGGTGTGAATGGAGCGTTGGGTAAGCTATTTCAAAGTGAGGTTTTGAGTCAAAAAGACTCGTTTTGCATAATTCTGTGCTTATCCCAACGTTATTGGATGGAAGCGAGAGTTGGGTATGCCAGAAAAAGCATGAAAGTAGGATAAATGCGGTCGAAATGAGAGCACTACGGAAAATCTGTGGTGTAACGCTCGCTGACCGCATTCGTAACAGTGAAATCCGAGAAAGAGTGGGATTGAAAGAAAGTGTTGGTGTTAAAATGCGAAAGGGCATGCTCCGCTGGTTCGGGCGTGTGGAAAGAATGACAGATGAAAGATTGACAAAGCAGATATACAATGCGAATGTGGATGGATGTGTGTACCCGAGGAGACCAAGACCAGATCAATCGCATATTATACGAGGGTGGTGTCAAGAGTCTCCGAAGCCGGCGTGTTTCTATGAAAAGGGTAATGAACATGAAGGAAGCCAGACAGGTTTGTCAGGATAGTGAGGTCTGGCACTCGATACTCTCTGCCTACCCCGTAAAGGGACTTGACGTGAAGATATGTATGTATGTATGTATGATACAGTTAAAGATATCTTAGTCGCCGTTGTTTTGCCGTTTCTACTTCTGACTTGCTAGGATTGGAGAGGGTGATAGTTTGCAGTAGATGGGGTTACTCTAATTGCACTTTAAAATTGTTTGTAACCAAATGATGAAGCTTGGAAGAAGTAGTTATGATCATATAATTTGATTCAATTAAAAATATACTAAATAAAGGGAACAATTTTTTTTCTATAAATGTTAATTGGAAGTATCAGGTTACTTTACTCACGTAGACCAAGAAGTGATAAGTACAAATGTCCGCGTCGACAGTAATCACTACCATCTACAACCGGATTGGAACCGCCGCCGCTGCCTCATACTGAGATGATCCGGCAAAAGAAACTCAGCGGGCTTGTTTTTTCTTAATAAATTAACTTGTGAGCATGATAGTATCCATTAAGTATTTTTGTAATTCAATTTGATTTCATTCAAATATTTTATTGATATTATCAGTTTACAATTAGTAAGGTCCTTGTTGTAAAAACCTCTTGGTTAGCAACAAATTAGCCATTCAAATAAAAAAAAAGTGTAAAGGTGCTGCAAAACAACTTGCCCGTGGATGAATTCATGATCCTTAAGAATAATGTATACCTAACTTAAGAATGATGAAAGATGTATACGTAACTAAAGCTTATTCAAAGATTTTCGTATGAGATGAGTCAAACGCCAGCAACGTCGCGGACAATAGTTAGTTTAATAATAAAGAAACTGACACTACGAGCCGTTGTTTTCACCACCAATAGATGCCATGATAATGCCCTTGAGGATGAAGTTTACACTTAGCATATTATTTTGGCTTGGCGAAAGTGCCAATTACTTTTGTTACTTTCGATATTGTGGTTTTGTGTTACTCAACTGTTTGTAAACATAAAGCAAGTCCCGAGGTCTGGGTTTCACTGGGGGTTTTATGTCACGACATTTATTGGAAAAGAAAACAAGCAGACAACAGAATCTTAACGACACGGGACATGCGACGCCTCTATCTTGTAAACCAACATAGGTTTAATATTAATATTGTAATCTTAACAATTTGACTGCCCTGTTGTTTATTGGGTTAAGGAAAACACCTAACTCCAGTGATCACGATGAGGATCGAATTCTGCTCCCGATTGGAGCATTCATATTTTAACCAACTTCCAAAAGGAGAATGTTATGCTAGATCCACATGTTTGCCGCTTGCCACAAACTAAAAATCTTTACGAATATGCGTGTGTGTCTGTGACATTCTTCAGCAAATACACGGATTTTGATGTTTTTTTTTATTTAAAAGCTGACGTAGTCGCGATGATTCTTAGCTACATTACAAGGTTCCGTCAGGGGCTGATTGATTTATTTTATTTTAAAGTTATCTTACAAACATGCCATTTTCGAAGTTCCCAAATAAAACCAATGCGAGAGCGAGTGTTATTAGCACGTCATCCGCTTCAGACAAACATTTATGATTTTTTATGAAATTATAAAAAAATGTAAATGTTTAGTGGACGGTTATTCTAAAATTCAACGTCTAACGTTAAATTGTCATATTTTAGGCTACTAATTGTAAGTACCTATGTATTAGACTCGCTGTTAGAGAAAACATATTATCTATAGTTTAAACGCCTTTTTTTTAAAAAAAAGCTTAAACACTAATATGCAACTAAGGATAATATATAATAATAATTAGATGTAGGGTAGTTAATTTTAGTTTTGTCATCTAACGATGAATAGCAGAACTTTTAATGATTTTTTGATCTTGCTTGTCTCTTTAGTTCAGCAATTGGATTCATCAATCAGCAATGGCATTGTGGCATTCAGCACCAGCAATGTGGCATAGGTTGTATCGGCGTTACTGCGCATGCGTAATCCCCTCTTCGATCCGAAATCTGGTAACTCATGCCTGCTTATGCAATAGCTTTACCGCGGCAGTCTCCGAGTGAAACACGTCTTTTTTAATATCTTTTTCAAAGGAACTTTGAATTTTATTTTTAATAGGTATAATATCCATTTTTCGATCGAAGCCAAGCCAAGTCATTAGTTAAAAATACACACATCATACATTTACTCCAAAACATAAACTTCCCTTCACAACCAAGTAAAGGATAGCGCCCAATGTAGACGGGGCGGTGCATGTCGGGTCGCGTCGCATCGTATTGAAAAGCACACTGGAGCGGGCCGAACCGCATTGCATTGACGGATTTTCGTTACTCAGAACCAAACAGTGGAGTAAAAAAGAAGAGTGGCAACTCTATTTTAAAATCGACAAGTACAGAAATCTGGTAGTTACACAAAATTTTAGCGTTAAAATGTCGTTAGTCCCTCTGGTCACATGATTAATATTGTTTTACTCTCCTCTTTGGGGACTGTAGGCCAAGTCGAAGAATTCGCGCTGTGCCAAGCGGAAATCCGCCACGATTGGGCCCGACACATCAAGCGTTATCCTTAAAATGTAGTTGTTTTTTACAGGCTACAGACTAGTGAGCGCTATGTAATAAACTTCGCGGTGTCTAGTTTTACTGAAATAAATTTTGATAAATATTTTTAAAGCAAGAGGCCATGATGACCATGAAATGATATAGCGAGGACTCAAGTTTGGATGACAGAAAAAGAAGCGATCGCCCTCGCTCTGCTAGGACACTAGCAGTATTAGAAGCTGTGAAGGCGCGAATTTAAAGAAATCCCATACGCTAGCAGAAACTGTTTGCCCTTCAGATGGGGTCAAGCAAAACCACGGCGAAAAGGGTGTTGAACAAAGACTTAGAATTACGAGCTTATCGCAGAACAATAGATCATAGCTTCGATGTTTGTTTCGCTTCGATGTTTCGCTTTGATCGAAAAGTTAATTCGAAGAAAAAAGGAATTAACAAAATAGAATCTACACTTGCTATCGTCGGCACTTGGTGGAATTCCATTGTATACAAAGGTTTTTTTTTATAGTTAACACTTGTACTTATCCACAATATACTATATTTAACACTTTCTGTTACTCCGGGCTCCTTTGCAGAATAGACCATCTGCCTCCCTTGCCAGGCAGCTCGTAAAAGACGAGCATGGGCTTACCATCGCTAACACCGTGACATCCGACTAGGTGACAGAGTTTCGCAGCGACTTGCCTGGATTGGTACCACAGCCTAATCTATTCCTGCCGCCATAACGTCATGACGTGTTCCGGTTCGGAGGGTAAGGTAGCCGATAAACTTACTTTTGTTCGAGGCCTAACATTCCGACCTATGGTTAGTAACGCACCATTACCACCTTTGGTGTCTCTAGGCAGCGTGAATTTCTTTCCATCAGGAAATCCGTCTGCTTGTTTGCCTTCCTATAACATAAAAAAAAAATTTCTAGCCAAGATTGAGGAATCTGCGTGACCTCCCCTCCCTCCCTCCCCTGTATTGAAAATAGCGGGGCTTAGTTTGAGTATTGAGTACAAGCGAAGTGTATGGAAGGGATAGAGTAAACGATCGCAGCGCACGCTGCGGCAGGAATGTCCAACAAAAGAGATAAGTGAAATTTGATAACCAAAAGTTATTTTGAAAATGAGTCATTATTCTTGTTGTATTATAATTTTTATAAAACCAGATTGTGTAAATTATAGTGTAGACAGTCAGTGTAAATTTCATGTTTTTCCTAAAGCAACCTTGCAAAATTTAGGATCAAGGAATCAAACAGGTAGCTGTTGTTAAAAGGTAAAAGTAAGTAATGTTCGACACAAACTTAAATTACAATGTTAATAAAAAAACAGGATATTTTCTAATTATGGTATTGTTGTTTATTGTTGATGATGGATCGCCGTGGTATCCAAAACCTGACGAAAAAATATGTAACATTTGATAGCGGGAGGCAAAACACTAGCCGCGAAAGCAAGTCCAAGTTCTACCCCCATGATACTACCCTAAAGTATATTGAAAGAGTCAGTTTAATGAGTCACAAATACTACAAGTAGCATGCTATTCACACCTGATTAAACGAAAAACCACAAACACTATAGCAGACATAAAACAACCAATGAAATAATAATGGAAATTGGAAATCCATCTCAACCTGATCTGGTTAATCAAGAATGTCAAGTCTGAAGAAGAAAGATCATTATTTACAATAACTTTATTTACGTTGATCACTGTGACGCTGAAATTAAAGAATATACCTTTTCTAATAATTTCAAAATTGTAACAACTAATCCTAGAAAAAAATATGAAAGTTGTTGCACTGAGAAAAACCGTTGTAAGACCACTTTTAAGTTGTTTTGGTTATTGAAAGACCTAGAAACAGTAGAAAGAAAGTCTACTGAAACAACAAACCGAGAATTTGCTGATATATCATCATCAATACATAACTATTCATTAATTTCGAATTTATACTAACAAAATGAACTATGACGAAATATACAACGTGCATCTTCACGCCCATGTCTCCGAAGGGATAGGAAGAGGCACAACCAGGGCACTCACGACTAGCCGAAAGTCCCACAGTGTGATAAGGTGGCAAGCCTATCGCCAACCGGGCACATATTCAATCCCCGGCAACGTTATTTTTATCAAAAAATTAAATTTCATATTTTATATTTTTTTTGTTGCCCGACCCGGGGCTCGAACCCGGGATGTCAAGAAGTTAAGTCCGACGCCGGACCACTAGACCACAGAAATTTACAGTTTCAATTGATGACTGGCTTTTAATATTTTCAATGAAAATTTAAACTGTATTAACATTTTTAGAATTTATTTATTTCAGAAACTTATTTCATGATTTACCCTCTCATATCAGTTCCTAAAATCACTTTCATTTTCCCTTTAATTGTTTGTCTATAAAAACACTTTATATAGTCTTTCTATTATATTTTATTTTACAGAAAATATGATGCAGTTATCACCTACTTTTTGACATACTCCCCTTAAGTTGCGTTTACAAGGTACGCTATTGTCGTACACGTTCCCAATACGTAATTAACATAAGAAGGTAGGTTTTATTAAGTTCATTTTGGATTGGAAAGCCTACAAATATACAAAATATATTGTATTGTATCTACTGACCGGAATCAAAAATGACTATGACCAAATCTTAGATTCAAAGAAAGTTTGAAAATGCAATGGTTTAATGAAGCGTGGGCGAAGCTGTAGGTTTTAGCCTTTATAAACCGAAATCAGTTGATAAACAAATAAAAGTAAGCTGTGTATCAAAACGTTTTCAAAAACAAAAGAGCAAGTAATTATAATATTATATACAAATAATTAATTACTTACCCGCCATTGCTATGCGATTTCTCAGAACCGTCACCTTCTTCCTTCTTAATTTCTATTTTTTCTACACCTGGAGTTGACAAATTAGAACTTTGCACCTCAACTTCTGGACTACCTTGGACTAATGTCTCGTTTACTTTTTCGGTAACCTCAGCTTTCATATCATTTTTTTCTTCTTCACGTTTCTTCTCTTTTACTACTTTCACGATAGGTTCAATGCTTTCTTTGACATTCATTTCTATTATGTCTTTTGTTTCTTCAATTGGTGTCATAACACTTTCAATAGTCTTAGTAACTTCTGTCGCTATACCATTTGTAACAGTCTCAGTTTTCTTAACTATTTGGTCTTGTGTCTCTTTAATTTCTTCTTCTATTTCAACTTTAGCTTCCTGTGTTTCAGTTTTAGCTTTATTCACAAGATTTTTTAAACTCTCTTTAGGCTTCACAACTGTAAGAATGTTCTCTGTAGATATTTCTGGCTCTTTTAATATGCTATCTATCTTTTGTTTAACTCTTTCTACTTGAGGGTTATTGTATGGTGGTTGTAATAGCTTTAATTTAACATTCTCTTCGCAGAATAATGCTTTGTCCGTATGAAATTTAGGTTTAATAGGAGGCTTTTTATCTTCTTTTTCATGTTTTTCCTTTTCATCTGCTGTTTCTTTCTTTAATTCAAATAAGTCCTTTTTTGGTGCTTGAGAGGATTTATCAGATTCTTTTTCTTCTTTTGGTTCGGACGTTTTATTCTCATCTTCAGTCTTTTCTACTTCAGTTTTTTGTTCATTGTTACCTTGTAAAGAATCTCTAGAACTTAACCTTTCAAATATGCCCTTTTCCCTAGCTTTCTCTAAAGTAGTTGGTAACTGATTTGTGACAGTGGCTACAACTTCTAAAGGTTGCGACGTAATAGCAGCTGTAGTCATCGACACAACATTTTTCTTTGTCAGAATTACCAAACCCTTATCATCTTTCGATTTATCATATTGTGTCTCACTGTCTTGTTTTGTTATCCCATCTTTTTTAGTTTCTGTCACTTTTTTTGATTCAGTTATTTCAGGACTTTTCTTTTTTTCTGTGCCTTTAATATCTTTTTGTTTAATACTATTTTTTCTTTCACTTTTACTTTTAGTGTCGACTTTATTTCCATTTTCAATTTTCTTTCCTGATTTTGTAAGGTCTTTTCTACTATCTCGTTTATTCAGAGGCGGTTTTTCAGAAATAGTTTTTACGCTTGGAGTTAGACTTTTGGTGCTATTCGTCCTACTTATCGGCTTCTTTGGCTCCGTTTTCGCAACAGGAGCTGTAGATTGCTGTAAAGATTTCATACTTCCACTTCTAGAAGCAGGTTTTGAAGTTGTACTCGCTTTAGGTAAAGGTTTACGTTTGTCTGGACTAGTGTCTCTGCTAGTGTTTCTAGAGCTTAATCTAGTTGTAGCAGTGGTCGTTCCTGCTTTTGTAGTTGATTTACCTGCTGACACAGGTTTAGAAGGTTTTGCAGAACCCGGTTTGGAATCCTGAATAGGACTTTTACTAGGAGTACCCACAATTGGAGATAGTCTTTTTGCGTTAATAGATTTATTGGTAGGAGGCGGACCACTTCTTCCAGGTGATACTGGTGGCTTTCCCTTTATATGAGATGACGGTATGTCTAATTGTTGAGTACTTTGAGAAACTCGTTTGTCATGTACTCGACTTCCTACTCTAATTGTTTCATTGATACTGCTGGTACTATTAGACATGTATCGTTGATTTTTTTTCAAACCATTTTCAACGACGGTACCAGATCTAATCGGAGAAACTGAATTCTGGCGTGTTGGAATTTTTGAGTTTTTAGGAGAACCAATACTCGATTGTGGTTGAGATTTTGATATTATCCGTACTCGAGACTTATGTGCAACGGGTCGTGAAAATGGTATACCGTCATTTTGGTTTATATAGTTCGAACTTAGAAGTATAGCTGATGGAGAATTAGACCTTGATCTTGAAATTATTGTTCCTGGAGAATTACTTCGTGAGTTAGTTCTCGAACTAACAACACTTCTAATTTCGCCTTTCTTGTCTATGATTCCCATTTCTTTCAGAAGTGCTATTTCATCTTCTTGACGGCTCTTTTCCGCTTCAGCTTCATTCTTTTCTCTATTTAGTTCACTGAGTTCTCTTACTTCCTCCATATTTTCTTTGAGAAAGTCTCTTGGAGTTCTGTGAAATGGTATTGGTGGTGGTAGAGTAGCTGTTTGAGCCATACTGTCGATTCTGGATAACGAACTTGTACGTCTTCTCGGTGGAGAGTTGTTTCTGGAATTAGCAGCAGAGGTTTTCGGTGTGTTATGTCTAGAAGTCTCTTCCCGAAATCCTCGTCCTAAAAAACCGAAAAATAGGTTTTAAAAATAGTAACTTAGATATTAAATATTTCAAATTATACAATTACTGGTTTGAAAGCGCAATTGAACGTATAATATTTATTCTTTATAAGGTTACTTGTAAAAATACTTTGACTTTTTTGCATTCCTAGCCCTGACTGCAGCACCATATGTACTTCACCTATAACTCGTATGTAAATAAGATTTGTACTTAAGTTAAAAGAAATTTAGTATATTACGTTAGTCGATGTTCCAGTAGAGATTGTTTTGCACCTTTATAGGCATCTTACTGAGATACAGTAGCCCAAAAACTATCTAGGTAGAACTACTGCCATGTCTTAATGGGAAGACTAGCTGTAAGTACCTTTGAATGGAGATACCCTCCCCGATCGAATTTCCACTGGCAAAGATCTCGGGCTGTTGGGGCGCGAGATGGGGGGTTTCTCAGTGATGATGGCGAAAGAAGTTTCCTTTTTCCGTTTTGAGGATGGCACCAATCTGGAAGAAAAATATTTATTTATATTCTAAAATGCCTTTAATGATGCATTTTTAGATATAAGATGCCGTTGATACTTTAAGTATCTATCGATGTTTATTAAATCGCTTATTAAATTTTCGTGTTAGTCCTGGTCTCCTCCTTAGAAGTCTCGTTCCATTCATGACGAGCAATCAAGTCACAAGAGACTTAAGAGGACAGCGTCGGTTTGTTTCTTATCAACACCGCGACACTGATTAGGTTTAAAAATTTAGTGGCAAATAGGCTATAATGGTTCCATTGCCATTTCGATTTGATATCTAGTGACTACAGGCAATCTGTATTTCCTACATTATTAATCAGTAGTCATAGTAAACCAACTAGTTAACCGATTCTATATTATCAGGTGTTAAACATCCAAGCTACCTGTCGACACCAATGACGCTAGCTATCCTGGGACTAGGATAACACATTTTGTGCAAAGAAATTAATCGGTTATTTTGCAATCACGAGAAGTGACGTTACAGCAGCGAAGCGTTTGGTAGTCGATGTAAGTATTTAGTGAAGATACTTCGCTTCGTCGATGTGAGTATTTACAGCTGTAATTGCATGCCACAGCCGAGAATAAAATTCGAGCCTTGTCGATGATCGTCGGTGCTAGAAGCTTACGATGACCCGAGGACCAAAACTAGACCATGTAAATAATTTGGAGAATTTGACCTCGCGGGGTACTCCTGCACTGTTATCCCGTTTAGTTCAGTTGCACCCCATGTTGGTGCAGGTCGACATAGAGGTAGAATATACTATATGCCTCCCTGCTAGAAAGAGGTGAGCGTAGGTTACGTCGGCCATTACCAACAAGATCTGTGGGGGTGTAGTGCTGGACATAAACTAGTCCGGGTAGGGGTCTACCGCCTTACCTATTCTTCCGCCACAACAACTCTGTCATGTTCCAATCCAGAGGGTGAGAAAGTTGGTAGGCTCCCATAAGAGGTCTAACTTTCTGGCAACAGGGCAGCATCGCGCCTTAAATATTTATTATATCTACAGCCTATAGACCTCGATTGTCTCTTGCCATCAGTAAAGCCCTGTGCATATTCGCTGTTCCTTATCTACTACGCCATAAAATATATCTATTGACATCTTATGAATAAGCCCTTTTGTGTCAAAGAAGAGTTAAAATCTATTTGTTAACGTTGTAATTACCGAAATATTTAACCTAATTGACCTAGTTCACTGTTTATGGCCATGCGTATAATTGACCCAGTCTTCGCAGTCGTAGGGCGGCCCTCAGTTGGTGAATAAATAACAGGTAACTTAGCAGCATTTATAACCGTTATGAATGTAACTTCAATTATATCATCACTATTTTTTTTATCCTTGTATTAGTTGGTTATTTAAATTGTAATCCTTTAACTAACTTATAACGAGAGGTATGCCCAAATATGCCGAACTGTACTCAAGAATATCTAAAACTATACCTTTGACAACGGATAATTAAAAATAACTTTTTACTTATACTAATATTTCGTAAATTCCTGAGGTAACTTTGGAAATTGAAACATGATTAAACAGATTAGGCTTGATAATATTTCCACGGGTACATACGCAGAGTGCGCGTGCCCAAAATATATAATGATATATTTTCATTTAATTTTTAAATGATAATTTGCAGTTTCGGAAAAAAACTGAGTTCATACTTAATTCAAAATTTGGTTACCCACGGGACAATTGGGATTACCCACGGTTTATTTTCTGCAAACAAATCTTCAATAAAAACAAAAAGTTCTTTCCTGATACGGATGTCAAAAAGTGTGTTTTTGTAAAAGTTTAAGTAAGTTTGTGAAAGATTCATCAAAATAGATAAGAAATAATAAGATAAGAAAATAGAAAATAAAACCTATTTTGATTAATCCTGTTTCAGTTTCCAAACTTAACTAAATATTTTTTGGACTATTAGTAGATAGAAAAAAAATTTATCGATTAGTTTAGATTAGAACTAGTTTTAGATATTCGTGAATCTTGGGGACGATTTGGCATATTTTGGACGTAGATATAATCAGTGCCACTTTTCGTTTTTGTTAATAAGTATTTTTCAGTCAAATTAAAACTTTTTTGAGATTTTTTTTGTTTTTTTTTTGTTTTGTTGGATTATGTCATTCTTCATTTCCATTAATTATAAAGACTTGCGTATAAATAGTCATTTCTTTTTGGACATGCTTCGATTAAAGTCGGTGTATACGTAGCGAAGCACGTACCGGGCCACTAGTATATCTATATGTAAGGCCCTTCAAACAATATAGGAAGTCTAGTTGTTTACCCGCGAATTTGTTTGAAATAGAATAGATTTACATACAAATTTTCATCCTACATTACAGACCTTTAGGGGTTGGTTTTTAAAAAAAATAGTAGTTTATGGTGAAACATCTAACCTACGTCTTATCTAACTGTAGTCTCTAACTTTATGCATATTATTTCTTAAATTAAAATCGGTCCAACGGGCTAAGCCATAAAATCATACTAGTCAGGAAGACAGACTTTTGTATTTGGTATGGATTAATAAAAATCTATCCGTGTAGTGTAGACACGATATGAGATTTTTTTTACAGTTTTCTTTAAAACAAAAACGAGCCCTATAACGGGTGTGTGACTAGTCTGCAATGTTAACTCATCAGTAAACCTAATCCTAACGTTTCAATATTATGTAAAATCAAAAAAAAAGACAAAACATTGGAAAAAGCTAAACCTTTTCTTGTAAATTAACAGTTTGTGTGGATTGAAGTATTGTTTAACTTATTTTCTCTGACAATTTTCCCGGTTTTTCTTTCCATAAGAACCTTTTCCTTACAATACGTAACACAATAAAAAAATGCCAAACTATTCCAACCGTGATCCATAATAATTTGGGGGAAAAAATAAAAATCTAACTTTTATAATTCCCTATTTTGAAGTAGCTGTAGATACGAGCTACTTCAAAATAGGGAATTATAAAACTTAGATTTTTTATTTTTCCCCCCAAATTATTATAAATTTAAGACTGATAACAAATAACTGCTAATACCTAACTATAAAGTTACTTATTAATAAAGTTTTCGATAAACGCAGGATTAGTTTTATGATTAATTAATATTTTTAACCAAATGAAGCCAAGCTACATTAATTGGTCTACTTTTCTCGGGCTGCCACCTAATTATAAGTCTTGACAGCCACAGTCGAACAATCGGGTCAATTACAAATTTTAACCAAATGTACAAAAAACAATTAGGATTTCCCAGATTTTTAAATTTCCAATAATCTAACGTGACACCGATTTTGATAGACAATTTCATACCTTAGATAGATACTTAAGTTAACCGTAGCTGTACCCGCGCAGAAATGCCTTCAGCCAGCTCGAGATTGTCGGATAATTACTACAATTATAATCTTATTTCACTCAATTTAGACTAAATCTTAGTGAGTTGTGTACAAACGCGTCTCTTGTAAATTCATCGACCGGAATACGCAAAGGAGGGTAATGTGTTTATTAATCTTTTTTCGAATGGCTAATGTATTGCTAATCTCGCAATTTTTACAACTTCTTCGGACTTACCTTATCAGTTCGTTACCATCTGGTGTTGCAGCTACAGCGTGTAATATAAATGAGTACCAATGTTGACCTTCTACTTTGCAAAGGGTTTATGATTTGTTGTACCTATGCAGTTGGTTAGTTTTACTATTAACAACATTATACGCTACTGGGCTTGTTTTATTATTTTTAGTTTATTTTATTAAGGATTTTTTAAGCAGTCGGATTTTTTCCTTTTAGTCCATGTTTTCTAATCCATCTTCATTCAACCTCTGAATATTTATTTTCGTGTAACTTAAAAATACACTCGAATACGACACTACACACGATAAGTACTTCCAAGGACTCATTAGCCTTATATACAATATTTCGCGATCTGTTTTACAATACATCCTATTTATGTTTTGTCACCTCTTAATATTACAATGTCATAGAGGCATTAAGATTGTAGCAACTTGTACTGTTTGATGTATAATAAAGATTTTAAAAAATATTTAAAAAAAATTTTGTCTCCGTATAAAATATCCAATAACTAACGGATGCAGAAACACGAGCAGAAACGTCAAAGTTATACTCATTGTAACTGCAATTGGTGAACCATAAGACCGCTTTTGAAGACTTCCTACAATTGATAAGCACGAGTTTTTGATAAAGTCTATTCACCGTTAGTCTTCTGTAACATTTTCATTGAAACTCTTTGGTCGATGTTTTTTTTCAATGAGAAATTCGCAGGACACACTAAACTACTATCATATAAATAAAAACAGCAGTGTATTTAATATAAATATGTAGATGCAACTCAAACTCCGAGACAAAATGAAAACAGTTGTGCCAGTCTAACAACAAACATTTTAATTTGGGGCCATAAACAAATAATCCATTCCAGCTAGATTTTTGAATGTATATAAAAGTGCAAAAAACCGGCTTCGATTGTTGACAATTTCACCATCGAAGTACAAAAAAAATTGAGTTAGAACATACTAATGTTCTAACTCAATGTAGGTAAGATATGATATATTTCCCTGGGATTCCATTATCAGATCCACACTTAGTGGTAATGAGGCCACCACGGAAGTACGGCTCTTTGAAATAAAAAATATCATTTATACAAACTCTTACGAAATAGCCGAGAAATCACTTAAGATACCACACAAAAAGATATTCTTTCTTTTTTGTTGAAGTTTAAAAACAATGACTTTAATTATGGATGATATAATAAATTAATTTTTGAAGCTGGAAAAAATATTTGTATTCGTTAACGTCACAATCTTGTGAAGGTAATTGTTAAAAAAATATCTACTTACGGCTATGTCTGAACAAACGACCTTCTTATATCCGCATCGATTACACTAATCGTATTTTAAATAACAGATAAATATGGATATAAGGAGGTCATATCTTAGTCTATAAAACAACTTACCCTAGATACCCTAGATAAATTTAACCCCAAAACGAAGCAATTTTCAAATTGTATCGAGTGTTAAGTCAGTACATAAATAGATAAATATGTAGGTCATACTATAAGTTTAGCGTAACTTAAAAAAACAACATGTTATGACCAAATATTATGTTTATTGCTTTTTAAAATAAACTTCTTTAAATTTTAAACATTTTTTCATGCGATCGAACCATTTTTTAAGACAGGAGGACCACATGTCTGAAGGCATGTTTTCTACGTACTGATTGAACGCTATCACTGCCTCTTCGGAGTTGGTTAAAGTAAAACCTCTCATCAAATCTGATTTTGGGGAAAATACAGGCGTGTGCTGTGTGCAGGATGAGTGACGAGTGTTTTGTTGGCCGTGTGTGAAGGTTGCATGTGCATTATAATGGTGTAGGAGAATGCGGCTTTTGGGACGTCGTTTACGAAATTTTTCTAACATCCTGGGTAAACAAATGGTAGAATATCACTCGGCATTGACACTCTTTTGATCTTCAAGTAGAATTGTACAGACGGGTCCTCCGTAGCTGAGAAAAAAACGCGATCATTTTTTTACCAACGTTTCTCGCATGTCTCACTTTTGTTGGCCTGTTCTCATTTTCAAACACCCATTCACAAGATTGCTGTTTTTTACGGGTTCAAAACAATAAATCCACGTTTCGTCTCCTGTGACAATGTCATAAGCGGCATTAGAATGTCCGTGTTCGTACTTCAGTAGTATCTGTGAGCACCATTCCACGGGAGCCCGCTTCTGCTCCACTGTCAGTTCATGAGAAATCCAATGACAAAATAGTTTCCGAACTTTCAATTCTTGATGTAAAATTTTCTGAATTTGGTTCATACTAATCCCCAATAGTCCTCAAATTGTCTCATAGGTAGTCCAGGGGTTTTCTTTAATTAACCGTTTAACAGTAGCCACATTATTTTCGTTGACGGCAGTTGAAGGCCGCCTTTTACAAAAATCGTCGTGTAAAGATACTCGACTGCTCTCAGATTCAGCAAACCATCGCCTCACGGTGCTCAAACAAGGTACTTCTCTCCCAAAAGCATTTTGAAGACGAGCGGCACAGTCTTGCGGAGAAAGAGAACTTATAAAATAATAAAAAATCATTGCTATAAAATATTTTCGACTTTAGTTGCGTACGTAGAACTTTGATGTGTAATAAAAAAAAAAAAATTGACAAATTATTTCCCGCCAATTGTTTTTTATAACTAAGAACGTTTAAAAAAAAAACATTCGAAATTCAAATAGTTCCGATCAACTAGAAGTGCAAAAATTTTGTGTGTCCCATGTATTATTACTAAACGAATTGCGATAATTTAATTAACAAATTGAATTTATATAAAAGAGGGATAGTTGTTTTATTGCAAATGGACTGATATATAGTATGAAATTAATGGTATAGTGATGACGGAATGTATTGTTCTTGAACTATTTTAACTCATTTGATGAGCTTCTCGACTCCATTGTCCCATCTTACAATCACGTGGTATTGATGGGAGACTTTAATACGTATTTTCTTAAAAAGGATAGCAGAGTAAATAAATTCTTTTAATTATGGAAAGTTACAATCTGCATTTGCTTCCCCTTAGAGCCACTCATTCGATACCAAATTGTGAATCTTCCTTCTCGACCTCGTTACAGTTTCTTTCCCCAGTTCAGTTGTTAACCATGGTCAATGTGATGACTCGCCCTTTTCTCATCACGATTTATTATTAGTGAGTTTTAAATTACGGCCTCTAAAGCTCAAGCCTCAAGTTCTCCTTGGGATTTATTATGGTGGGATAGACGTTAAAAGCTTACGGACTTATGTTAATAACATTAATTGACACTCGGTGACGGCTGAAATATCTGTTGATGCAAGAGTTGATCGTCTCAATCGTTTTCTCCTTGATCTGTATAATAAGCATGCACCTATCAAACCTGTTAAATTTAAACATCTCCCAGCTCCATGGCTTACAGACGACATTCGTAATGACATATATAAACAGCATAAAATTCTTGCCAAATACATAAAAACGAAGTCTCCTGAACGAACTAGACCACAGAGGCGACCTCTGTGGTCTAGCGGTCCGGGTGTTGGACTTGATTGCATGAGGTCCCGGGTTCGAATCCCGGGTCGGCCAACAAAAATAAAGTTGGATTTTTCCAATTTTCTAATTAAAAAAAATGTTAGTCGGGATTGGAAAAGTGCCCAGTTGGCGATAGGCTTGCCACCTATCACATTGTGGGACTTAGTGTCTTCGGCTAGCCATGGGTGCCTTGGTTGTACCTCTGCCTAACACTACGGGGATATGGGCGTGAAGATACTCCTGAGATACGAGAGATGTATGAGAAAATAAGAAACCGTAGCAACACCTTATGCCAAGATGCTCGAATGCGCTACATTTATAAGTCGGTTGAGAACGGTGATGCTTCTAAGGTGTGGAAGTTCTTAAGAAGCTTGGGAGTGGGTAAGGCAGTTTCGGATGTTTTTAAAAATACCCATGTCAGTCATCTAAATATTTTTTTTTCTTCGCCAGCTATTGCATTTAATAATTATAGTACTAAGTCCCATACTATGAAATAAAAAGCTAAATAATTCGGTCTAGGGAGGGACCCTAGACCGAATTATTTAGCTTTCTCCTTTGAGGAGTTTTCTGAGGATGATGTTAAAAAAATATTTTATCTATATCGTCTAGTGCAGTCGGTTGTGATGAGATTGGTCGGAATATGATTATTCCTATCCTTGATATTATTTCTCCAATTCTAGCTCATATTCTAAACTAATCACTCACAACTGAAGCTTTTCCTAAGTCCAAGAAGAATGCTAAATTTATTCCGCTTCTTAAGAAATCGAATCCTGTTACTCTGTCTGACTGTCGACCAATTTCTATTCTTACTATTCCTGTCTAAGGTTTTGGAACGATTAGTTCACCATTAATTTTCTTTTTATCTTAACTCCCAAATTTTTTAATTAATGACCTTCAGTCCGCTTTCCGCCCAAGGCACAGGACGACCTTTGCTTCAGTAAATATTACGGATGACATTCGTTTAGCTATTGAAAAAAAGATGCTAACAGTGTTAACTTTACTTGACTTTAGTAATGCCTTCAACTCTGTGGATCATGTCAAGCTATTGGCGGTATTAGAAAGTTTCAATTTATCTCCTGCTTCTGTTAGCGTCTTTCGCAGTTATCTATAGAGACGAAGACAGTTTGTTCAAGTGGGAGAAGCTATATGTCATCCTGGTTCATTCTCATTAGCGGTGTTCCTTAGGGTGGAGTTTTGTCACATCTCTTATTTTCATTTTTAATTAATTCTATAACTCAGTTCTTATTCTTCCTTTTCCACCTTTATGCGCTTCATTTTTAGCTCTCCGATTCCTACCAAGAATATGATGGCTGATTCCTTATAACTTTCAATCTTAGATTATCCTGACGTTACCTACGTCAATCGCACCATTGAGCAAATAAATAAACTCGCGAACGTCTTTAAAATCTTTGTATTAGTTTCATATTTTCATTGCGTAAGTATGATCACGTTTCCGAATTTCAAGCTAAGCTCAAGTGGTTTTTTATTTCATTTTGTACTTCATTATCTTTGATCCATTTGAGCCTATTTATTTAAAGGAGAGATTTAAATTTTGTAACTTTGAGGCAAAATTCCTCAGGTCCAGTGAAAATTATTATCTTCAAGTTCCCTTTCGAAACACTTGTAACTTTAGTCGCAAACAGTGAACCTTTGGAATTTTCTCCCCGTAGATTTCAGGAGAGCTCCAAATAATAACATTTAATGGTATGTTAAGGCATCACTTTCTGTGTTCACTGTAATTAAGTTTGCATTTGACTTTTCTTGTTAAATTAAATACAACTATCTATCTTTAAAACAAGCTTCTGCTTTTAGGATGATTTATAAAGTCTAGTATGAGATGCATTTGTATACTTGTAAGAGCACCATTGTACAGTATCTCGCTAAATCTTGTTTCATACTTTAGGGTTGCCTGGAAGAGATTGCTGACTTGGCGACAAGGCTGCCTTTGTGTATATTCTTAGTTTAAGTCTTATTTGACATATTTGTAATTTCTCTGTATTTGGTGCCCAATAAAGCGTTATTGTATTGAATTGTATATTTTTTTTCGATATGTAAAACAAATATCGTCAAATTACAACCAGTTCACAAAATCTGGAATCACTATAACTATTAGTGAAAACCATATGAAAATCAGTTTAGTAGTTTTGGATTTTGTCTCAAACAGAAAGACAGACTTGGCCAATATTGTATTGTGAGCATTACAATATTAAAACTGTAATTCGGTAGTTCGGTATATTCAGTTAATTAGATTTGTAATTTTGTGACATGCGAAAGATGACAGAGTCGTTATGACAGATTGACAAGGTGAGGCGGCAGATCCCAACCCGGGCTGGTGTTGTACACCACTTTACCGCCACTAATGACTTGTATGCTATGCGCCTATGCTCGCCTCTTACGAGCTGGCGGGCAGAGAGGCAAATAGTCTATTCTACTTAGCGGACCCGGACCAACAAGGGTTCAACACATAAATGCTGCCCCCGTCGAGAATCGAACCCGAACCGAGTTGGTCGGCAGCGTGAGGTGTGTACGCTAGCACCTTGCCCAACGACTTGGAAATAAAACTATTGTTATGACAATGGAAAAATAAACAAGTTAACTTTATCCAAGTTAGAGTGAACGAAGAAAGTGACGTAGTATTTCTGGAATACCCACAACGTATACTAACGTAATCTAAATACAGCTCCCTAATAACTGAACAAGTATATAATGTACAGTCGATATGGATATTGCTGTAGATATTATGCGGTAAGTACACAAGGGTACAATCATAGTTTATTTACTTTCACCTGCCACGCGCCGCTACACGTCGGAGACACACGCAAGTGACTGGCGACTGGCGATACAGCATTACATTAGTGTGGGTAGAGTAGACCGCTCGCTTCGTCTATATCCTGTGTCCTCGAACAGGTGAGTAGAAGTACAACCAGGGTACCCACGATAAGCCGAAATTTAATTTATTTCCACAGTATGACAGGTGGAAGGACCTTTTCGCATTGTTATATCTCTTTTGACAATCTTTCATTTGAGTATTATTTCAGTTTCCTAAAACGAATTTAATAATAAGGTTAAAAAACCTTGCTTTTGAAATGTATTACCCGATCCTGTAATGTAGTCCTGACCTCTGGATGCACTGCTAACGGCATCAGCCTGTGACTTGCACCACACACGCACAACAATGGAACCTAGCCAACAATTACAAAATATGATTTAATCCGATCATTACTGATTGTTTTGGTCTGAACATAGCCTATTTAACAAATGCAAGAAAAGAAGGCTTACCAAATTCGCTGCATGTGGAAAGACTTTAGCTTAGTTGGAAAGCTGTTAAAACCGTTTAAAATATCCGCCATATTTTAAAGGGCTATCTGATTGCCCATTATCACAAATTTAGTTTAAATACTGTTGTATTTTATGTCCCTACCATAGGTATACCTGTATAGATATCATAGGTATTAGGTTATGTTCAATTGTAAATGGACATCATAAATTATTGTTAGTATGTTAATTTGACAACATCTTTGTTCGTTTTATGTGTTTAGAATGGGAATAGGCAATAACACTATCGTAAAAAATATGAAAGTGCATATTATGTTTTAACCGGTAATAGGTAATTAATTTTAGTAAAGCAACAGATTGAACATATACTACATTTTATCTCGAAATCTGAACGGTTCCTGCAGGGACCTAAATAACTTGAATACACGGCCAAAGTCGCGGCAACTAGTGATAGGAAATAAACATTTCATTTGAAAATTTAGGTAAAGTTCATCTAGGCAGTTATACTTATAACAACACATGGCATTATTCACTTTGTCAGTGAAAGACAGCAAGCTTTTCTTTATTAAATAATTATAGGGCAGTAAAACAACAAAAAATCGGCTTCCATTTCAATATTATGTTGTTATGTACAAAGAACTGCACTCTTACAATATATGGCTCCGAAACGTTTTCGTACATAGTCATTTCTTGATTTTAAATTATATTTCTTCGTCATCGTATAGCATTCACATCGTGGTGATCCAGGTGCTTTTCGATGAGGGTCTATATCAGGCCTTACAGGCAGTTTTTTTTAAAATTTACAAAGAAAAGCGACCTCTGTGAAACACGTTATCAATAGGATCACAACTGGTGATCACGATTAGCAACTCGCCCGGATTAGGTAATATTGAAATCCTGGAGTTTTAAGATCAATGCTCGCCATTTTCTTGTTCTGTTTTAGAGGTTAAGACAGCCGATAAGCCAATACAAAAATGGATCATCTATTCTACGTATTTTCAACCGTCAGGTAATGTATGCTAATTTTCCGTCCTTATTGGAATTAGGTCTTAATTTATAAATCCGTATTATTGTAGAAAAGAGAAGCAGGCGCTAAAGCCTACTCTTTTGAATTGTAAAAAGATTTCTTTCCGTTTAAAAGTGTGTAAGAAACAATCGTGAATCTCCCATCATTCACGTAAATTACACGTTTTCGTAATACAAAACTAATCTGCGGTGTGTAAAATTAAAAATTACTTAGAATGTGCGTACTCGATTGTGATGTGCCAACCGGATGGTTCGGCTTATCTCGGCCTCATCGTTTAAGTAACCGGGCTAATGGTTCTCTATATTGAACTGTGGCAACTCGCATATTCAGATTTGTACAATTTATATACGACGTACATTACCTAATAATAAACAATAATTTAACAAAGAAAAAAACATAATTGAAACATTATACATAAAATAAAATAGTAAAATATCTGCGTCTGCACATTGAGGATACTCTAGCAAAATAATCGAGATATTCTATGATAGTAAAACATTAGTGCTGGCAATTGTCGTGTTCCGTCTTGGAGGGAAAGGTTTTGGGGGCAGGCCAAATCGACTGAGTTCTGAGTTGCATGATTTCCCGCCATAGCAGTTACACTTATTCTACACATCTTTAATATTTACTATCAAAGAACGTGAATTTAAATATGAGCATTAGGAAATTATTTTAAAATGTAGCGCTGCACTCCTGTTACACTCATAGCCTTGGCATACGCAGTAATTAATCTCGGATGAGCTACATCATGTGTAACTTCTTAACAAACACTTTCCCAGAACAATAACCGCCAGTAGGTGGAGACTGTCGGTGTGGGCCGACGTGAGTCAGCCGGCTGATGGATGGGAGACGACCTTGGGCTGATTAGAAAGATTCCCACATGCAAGTGAATTGTGTAATATTGAATAATTGGATTGTAATTCGTATGCCTCAACCTGTCGCGCACAAACATTGATAATGGAGGACAGGAGTGCGTTTTGAATTATTACCGAGAGATTTCAATATCATCGAATTCAGAATTTTCCAGTTAACCACAAATAGAGACACATATTTTTTGAATAATACACAGAGGTAGACATGACATAAAATGGTATTTTATCATATTGTGATCTATTCTCTATCACATACATACGTAGATATATTTATTAAAAAATTGAATAAACGCTTGTCGCTTTCCCCAATCTTGGAACCAAACTCGTGACCTTATGTAGTCTTTGCCAACACTGGACCACAGAAGCGATAGCAAAAAAAAAATAACGTTGCCCGAATAACGAAATGTGCCCGGTGTCTTAGGCTAGTCGTGGTTGTGCCTCTGTCTACCTCTTCGGGGATATGGGTGTGAAGATACTTTTTGTTTGTAAAAGTCATTCTGTGTTTATAACTCTACACTTTTCGAAACATTATAATTAAAAAAATCTAGTTTTGGACCCACGGCTATGTAGGTAAATGCAGCCGTTTCATTATTATTGTTATGATGTGGGCGAGTATCGATTTGCATTTATTAATGATTCATCATTAGCATATCTACTTGGTGTTGCAAAACAAAGAAACTATCGTTAAATGGGATATTCATCAATTCTAGAATTCTGCAATCCGCAGTGAAATACGAAATTCGTTATTGTATTTTAATTTTAATATAGGTATCTCAAGTAAGGTACGGACGAGGTACGGACGGTGATCTACGAGATCAGCTCGCTTGTTTGGTTACCTTTCTTTTTCTAGATTGTGCATTTCGGTTTTATATTTATGTTTTACCTAGTCGATCCGGCTAACTTCTTTCACTTGGCACTTGCACGGTGGAACCTGGCGTGAAGATATATGTAAGATGACCTGTAGTTTCAAATGTTTCTCTACGTTCTGGATATTGAGCTATTTGGTAAATTTTTACAGAATGTTATGTCTGTAAATTCTAAACTACAACTCATAACTTAAAAAACGTTACGAGACAATGTGTATAGTACATACCTACTACAAATAAAAAAACGAACAAATTAAATCGGCCTACACATTGTACGTAGGTATTTTTGTAAGCAAGCTATCCCTCTCCTACACGAACCCCTTCAGTGAGCTGGACCCGATACTTCCTACATCCGTTCTCAACATAAATTACCTACCAAACATCATTACGACCGGTTCAGCAGATTCGGCGTGAATCGCTGCCATGATACAGACAAACACACGGACAGAAATCGGATTATCCTAAGGAAACATTATCTTTAGTAAGAAATAAACAATAAAACTATATACAAATAGACATCAAATCATAAATTGGAAAAAACGTAAGTTAGTAAAAACTGGACTTCACTACCAAAAAGTAAAAAATAATAAAGATTTAATATGAATTATTATATACTACCTATTATTTATGTGTGCCATTTACTAATAGGTTTAAAGTCGGTGCCAAGCCAGGAGTATATAATTAATATTAAATCTTTGTTATTTTTCACATTTCATTTATCAATACTATTGAAATTGGTGGTTATTAACGTAGTTATTTTATTGAATACTTTTTAGTTTAATGCTGATATGATTTAATTTATTAAAAATAAACATCGGGATAGGTTAAAGTAGATAAAAAATGTTCATAAAATAAAAACTAAGGGGCCTACCTGAATCAAATTTTTATGGGACCAATCCGCATCAAACACAAAAATAAGAAGAAGTAAATCGATTCAGAAACCTTGGAGAAATGGGTGTACATACATAAAAAATATACCGACCGAATTGAGAAACTCCTCGTTTTTTTGAACTCAGTTAAAAATACAATTTGAAGGACCTAAATGTAACTAAGGGCTATTTCGATCAAGCAAACTTCCAATTTAATTTTTTTTAATAATTTTACATAGTAATTGAAGTGAAAATAATATAAAAATAAGTTCTGAAATACTCATTCTGTCTAATAAAGATTATTTTGCTACTTTACTAGCGGTCCGCCCTGGCTTCGCACGGTTATGAAATATAAATATAAACCTTCCTCTTCAATCACTTTATCTATTGAAAAAATCGTATCAAAATCCGTTACGTAGTTTTAAAGATTTAAGCATACAAAGGGACATAGGGACAGAGGAAGTGCCTTTGTTTTATACTATGTAGTGAAGTCCATGATTGGTGTTGGTCCGAATTCGCTCACAGGCCAGAATATACCATCTGCCTCTCTGTCAGGCGGCTCATAAGAAGCGAGGTGCAGGTAAAATAAATACGTAAGTCAGCAGTCTACCACCAGTGATCTCGTTAGTACGTACTTGTACCAACGAGTTCACTGGTGGTAGACTGCAGTACTGTAAGTATGTAAATTTCTAACTCCGTTCTTCAATTTCAATTAATGGATGAACACACTTTATTATGCACCAAAATTTACAAAAAAATAATACACTCTTTCACTAATAGTAGGTTTTTAATTTGTTTTATACTCGTAGGTACAATACTCGCTTCACTTGAAATACGTCATCTATTAAAATAAATTAATATTTAACAAGGATATACATCAATACATTATTACAGACTTTAACAACATATCACATTAGATATTATAAATACAAATGCCTCAATATATGAGAGATTCATGATTCGGTCTCACGAGGTTTTGAGCCTAAATTTTTCATAATAATCTCCCTCGACTTCAGTACACTTCTTACATTTATAAAAAAGTGCTTTAAACCCGGTAAAAAGTTATTCCCTTATTTGTCTTCGAAATATTTATTTAATTAAACAGGCACAATATGTCGGTAAACTTGCATAATACCATCCCGGCCACGGGCCAGCGAAGCACCTATAACATCTATGGTGTCTATAGGCAACGGTTATCTCTTACGATCAGGAGAGCCGTATTCTTGTTTGTTGACTTCGCACATGAAATAATGAAAACCTAATGTAAGTAATATTTTGTTTTTTTCAAAGTAAGTATACCTAGTAACATACATTTCTTAACATCATTATTAATTTGGTATAATATTGCTACAGTTTTGTTTGCATTACGATGCAAACTCTACTGGCTGTAACCAAAAGAAAAAAAAGATATTTAAAAACTAAACAATTGAAAAATATCAAAGAAGGTCTGGGTGTTTATTAAATTTGTTCTGGTATCTATTTAAGTATTTCTATGTATTAGTATCGTTGACTAACACCCATAACACAAGCATATAATTTGCTTACTTTGGGGTTAGATTCAATTAGTGTAAGTTGTCCAGGGATATTTATTTATTTATTTATTTAATAATGTTAGAATTGAACAGAGAAATAGAGAATTAGTACAATAAGAGTTTGTAAAATTAATATATAAATCATAAATTACTGTTAGTACAGACATTAATATTTTGGGGCTTTGAAATTTCTGTACTTGCTGGGATCTTTGTAATTTTTAGATAATTATTTGTGTTTTATAATTTATTACTTCAATTTTAGATCAATTTTGACATTTAAATCTACTTAAATATCTATTTTTAGTATTGACAATAACATTTTGATAGTAAAATATCATACGTATCATTTTGTAAAATAATTTATCAACTTACAGGTTTATTTTTAGTTTGTAGTATAATTGAAATATTTATTAATTATTATGATAAAGACAATAGTTGTTGATACATAGAATCATCCCAAATTAAGAGAAAAATATATTTTTGAATAATGTCAACTTTGCTCTTGGTCACCTTTAAAAATATTTACGAGTACCTACCTACCTAAGATCACTAAAGTGATCCAAATAAAATAAAATATTAAAATACTTATTTATTTATTTGGTGGGTACTCAGAATTGTGTATCTATAGGACATAACTACCCGCGTTAACGGGTTAGAAAGGAATTAAAAATTTCGCCACGGGACTTGAATCCTCAGTAGCTCAATTAGAGCATTCGTCGGCTTGAGACGAAGGGTTACAGGTTCAAATCCTGTCTGGGGCGAAATTTTTTCTTTCTTTAAAATTTATAGTAACCTATCCCAAGCACAGGGCAAGTGCTAAAATAAAAATACGTTGCGAGAAACGAAAGTTATGGCCATTCTAAAATGTGAATTTCATCTGTAATGATGAACTCATTTGGTGGGTACTCAGAATTGTGTATCTATAGGACATAACTACCCGCGTTAACGGGTTAGAAAGGAATTAAAAATTTCGCCACGGAACTTGAATCCTCAGTAGCTCAATTGGTTAGAGCATTCGTCGGCTTGAGAAGAAAGGTTACAGGTTCAAATCCTGTCTGGGGCGAAATTTTTTCTTTCTTTAAAAAATTATAGTAATCTATCCCAAGCACAGGGCAAGTGCCAAAATAAAAATACGTTGTTTAATAATAATATTCTAACGTAAGTGAAAATAAAAAAAAATATCCCTGGACAAGTCACACAAATTGAATCTAAGCCCAAAGTAAGAAAATTAAATGCTTGTGTTATGGGTGTCAATGATACTAATACATAGAAATAAAAAAAAAAACACCCTGACCGCAAATGCAGACATCTAAA
>NJDC01013345.1:0-19464 GCA_002245475.1 Calephelis virginiensis | reverse complement strand
TCATTATTTATACTGACTGCAAATTAGTTTATTTGTATTAATTTTACAATTGTACGCTTTATACGCAGAATATAGAGCTCAAACCAAATTTGTTAACAACTAGCTATGTACCTATATTGGAACAATAAATGAATTATGAATTACAAAACAAGAATTTTTAAACTTACTACGAAAATCGGTAATTTTACTTGAATTCGTTTTATCATTACAGAAAAGATTATCGCAGGAAATAACCTACGCTTGATTCAAACAAACCGCAATGTTACACCAACCGCAACCACACGACATGGTCGGACGCAATTTTGTATTTAAAGATCAGTTGAAAGAAAGAAAGAGAGAAAAAATATTTATTTGCGGAATATGAGTGTTACAAAGATGTTACAAAATTATTTAAGCGTTCCTACATATTCTACCAACTTGTGGTGTGCAAATATTTTAATTATTGTATGTTTTTAATTATTTATTCACGATTTACTACTTACACACTGTTTTTTGTTTGTTTTGAGATTACATGATTATTTATTAATACACACAATTTTTAGAATGTAAATTAATTTATCCCTATCTACCGTAAACTACCACCGTTTCCAAACCTAGCCAGACAGGAGAAGAAACGGCGAAACAAACTCCTGCGCACCCAACATTCTGCAATTAAATTAATCGTATTAGAAATACTGTATTATTTATTCTTATCTGCAAGAAAATCTTTGACATTATAATAATTTTTCTCTAAAAGTAAGTTGAATACCTTTTTTTGAAATTAAATTAGCATGGGCTTCATTTTGCGGTCATTATCGATGACATGGGTGAAGACTGACCATGTAGCGGTCACTGCGATCACAAAGCTGTCATCAGCGTCATTGCGAATTAGTCTCTGACCACATCGCATAAAGTTATGCACAAATACTGGGCACAAAGATATTGTCGAGATGCCTGTACGGCATTGAACGTATCATCGCAAACACTAGCCATAACCGACTTCCCTCCGCATTTTACCTATTATTCAGACGTACCTCTTGAAGAGTCTTACGTCAAACCCAGTTATAAAGAAAACCTAGTTTCACAACGTGATATTTTGAAGTGAAAACTTCTTTAGCGGCGTTGCGCACTTTTTTTGGAATGGGTAAAAACTTCTAAACTCGCGTCAGGACACGTGACGTGAAATTTCGTGAGATGAAAATTCGTAACACGGCGAAGGGCGTTTGCGCGAATGTTCGTGTTGTCATGTTTGTGTACGATAGCGCAATAAATGAATATTGTATCCTACCACATAAATTATAGTAATTTCATACTGATATTTAAAGCAATTCGTTAATAAATAAATAAATATATCTGGATAAGTTACACAAGTGGAATCTAACTCCAAAGTAAGCAAATTATATGCTTGTGTTATGGGTGTTAGTCAACGATTCTAATACGTATAAATACTTAAATGTATACAAGAATAATTTTTTAAAAAACACCCAGACCCGGAAAAGCAGACATCTAAATGTTCATCACACAACTGCCTGCCCCTACGGGAAGCGAACTCGAGCATCGCGGTTAGTCGGCGTAGTTAGACGTGTACGCTAGCCACTCGACCAACGAGGCGGTCAAAATTATTCCCTATCATCCAACACATCAAAAATGTACAACGTTAATATTCCAGTTTTCACTTCTGCCAGCACTTCTGAAGTGCAACCCGTTTTTTTTTCAGCTATAATACGTTATACAAGCCTGCAACTCAAATCTTAAGTTTAAATTTTGATTGATATGCGTGTTTTTTTTTAAATTGGCAAAGCTTGTGTAGCCTTTTACTACACATTTAAGATTTATGTTTGCTTGCGTTTTTTCATACCTGTAAGTCTTCTGTACGAATTAGTATTGCGTATTTTCTCTGCTTTATAGCAACCACACTTATATTTTTGTCAGTACGACAACGCAACTGCATAAATCTGTGGCAACATGATCCACAAGTAAACGGTGCTTGATCACCTTTTCCTTTTTTTTGTTTGGTAGTCTTGTGATACTACTCTTAGCTACATTGATTTTTATTTCACAATCTGCAATTGCGGTACTCGGAACGACTTCGACAAATGAAAAAAAAAAATACCTTGGTACCCTTATTTTTAAAGTAAGGGTGTGTAAATATAATATCACATTGTTTTGAAAAAAAAACGTCAAAATCGTTAGAGCTGTTTCTAAAGAATGTGTAGTATGCCTACCTAATTAGGTTTGCAAGGATGGAGTGTTTATGAATTCTACGTATGAAATTAAAAACATAAAGTGTGTACATAAAAATAAAGTAGGTTGCCAAGTATGCCACTTTGTTTTCCAAAAACGTGGGAAAAAAACATAAATTAATAAATGTGTGATTATTAATTGTATTTTCTTAGTCTTATTAACAATAATTAAATAATACCTGTAAGAAAATCTTGGTAAATAATAAAAAAACATAACTAAAAATTAGATAAACATATTTTTTGGTATGATTGAACTTGTATTAATATAATATTAATAATATATACCGCCTCGTTGGTCTAGTGGCTAACGTACACGCCTAACTACATCGAACAAACGCGAGGCTCGGGTTCGATTCCCGACGGGGGCTGGCATTTGTGTAATGAACATTTAGATGTGTGCCTTTCCGGGTCTGGGTGTTTATTAAATTTATTCTGGTATTATCATTAACATGTTTCTAAAGATGCAAAAACAATTGTATAGTAATGAATTTTTTAGCCAACTTAGACCAAGGTGCTGGTCTGCCATTTTTTTATCATAATGGAAGGCAAACAAGCAGACAGGTTCCCTGATGGTATAAAATCACGCTGCCTGGAGACACCAAAGGTGGTAATGGTGCATTGCAAACCTGAGGCCGGTTGGGGCCCGGTTCCTAAATTCAAGGTTTGTTAACTCTAAACAGTTTGTAGAACTATGAGCAACGCTTCGTTACTTTAAGCCAAACTACCAGAGGTTATACGGCCGGTTTACAGTTGCTTAATTATAGGAGATAAATCAAGATAAAAATATGTGTCAATTTCCATCACATAAAATATTCGGTAATGTTGATTCAACTCTTACAAACCTGATGATGCATACAAATATGTACACTTTCGCATGTATAAGTGGGGATAAATATTAAAAAAAAATCTCGTTTTAATATGTCAGTTACCATACTCCCCCGAAATGGCTTTACCGATTTTCACCAAATTTTATATGCATATTCATGCTGAGAATCGGCTTCTATCTATTTTCATACCCCTAAGTGATAAGGGTAACTCACCCCAATTTTTTTAATAAAATCACATTTAACAAATAGCAGAACAACATCTGCCGGGTCAGTTAGTATTTCTATAATATTCTCGCACCATTTCTCGTATGAGGCAAACATAAGTTAGATGGATTCGATTCTAGTAGTAGTACTGTTGTGCACAAATTGGTTCAGGTAGGGATTCATCGCCTTTCCTATACATGGTGCCACAGTGTCATAGTCAAGTTGCAGTCCGGAAGCTGGTCAGTAGACTGGCAGAACAAGCTTAGAACTCCGGCCACATGCTAGCGGTTAAAAACATTTATGGTGTCTACAGCCCTGGTTGTTTTTTACCAGCATGTTACATTAGAAAGCCATAACAACAATTCATAACTTAGGCCAAAAAGTTCACCTGAAAGAAAATAAACCATAATACCAACAAAAAAAAATCGGGCTGTGGATGTGTTTCGCCTCTACAGAGCAAACCTTCAAGGGTCCAAACGTTTTCATATGTAACTAGCCGATCCAGCAAACTTTGTATCGCTTAACATTAACATCTATATTTGATACTTCGATAGTAGCGCAGTCTGGCGGATATTCCAAAAAAATATTACTTACAAATAAAAAAAAATATTAAACAATAGATTTTTTATTTGACCAAATTGTGAATGTAAACCATTCTCAAATTTCATCAAAATCGCTGTAGTCGTTTAGGAGGAGTTCAGTGACATACACAAGCACACAAGGAATGTATATGTACATAACGATTTCTCGATTATACGAAAGACTTTAAAAATAATAAATTTAAAAAAAATGTGTCAAATTGGTCCGGGCTTCTTTGTAGAATAGACCATCTGCCTGTCTTGCCAGACAGCTCGTAAAAGGCGAGCGTAGGCTCACCGTCACTAACACCGTGACAGCTGACTAGGTGGTAGAGTTTATAGCAGCGACTTGCCCGGATTGGTACCACCGCCTTACCTATTTCTGCCGCCATAACGTCATTACGTGCTCCGGTTCGGAGGGTAAGGTAGCCGGTCAACTTACTTTTGCTCGAGGTCTAACATCCCGGCCTCAGGTTGGCAACGCACCTTTGGTGTCTCTAGGTGGCGTGAATTTCTTAACATCAGGAAATCCGTCTGCTTGTTTGCCTTCCAATATCATTAAACTGAGCTTGTTCACTATTTTGTCGCATATAAAAATAAGTCACGCATATATAGGTAGGTGGTAAAGCACACTGGATACTAAAATTAACCATTAAGAAAGGTACTCATTAATTTTGCAAAAGCGAAGAAATGAACTTGAAGTATAACATCGGCTCTATTACCAATGCTAATTGCTTTGCGTCTCGAGAGTCTCCTTAAATTATCTCCTGACTAACAACGGCCAATACAATCTTTGTTTACTATAATGAAACAAATTAACGTTCTATTCATTATTTTAAGTGATATAACTTAAATATAGTAATTGCTGAATCTTTTCATATCTGTTTGACAAAATAAAAATTTTTAGAATTCGTAGCAAAGCTTTGTTGTTTTTAAATCTGTCATTGAAATAAAACATTACTATTTACATTTATTTGGAGTTATAAAATCAACAACAAACATATAACGCCAGCAGAAATTGTATTGCTATCAATACGTTCTCTATTTATATTAAAAGTAATCACGCTTGTACAAAAAAGCATCCATCGATTCCATTAATCTGATTCATTCATACGTCTCCGACAGATTCATTTAATTCACTAAATTCGTCTCCATGGCTTTAATGTTCTAGGATATTTGATGTTAAAAAACACATTTGTGATATCTTAGTCTTTAGATTGTTTTTTATTTTTGCAATATGCTATCAAATTAGAGAGGCCATCATGGAGTTTTGAAAAAGTATATTATAACTGTAACATTACTGTAATTAGAGATCCACTTGGACACTGTTGGCATCACCAGTAATAAAATTATAACATGTTATCGAAAAATGTCTTGGATCCCAGAATATTCATAGTTTTACTTGGACTTGAACGTATTTCAGCGATAATATATGTTAAAATGCGATGCAAAAATTGTTACCTTGCCAATAAATCAATGAAATTTTGGTAAAATATGTACTTATGCTCAAGATACCAACTTAGAGCTAAGTCAAACTTGAAACTTTTAACTGCTTATCACGCAGTTTGAAAGCTAGCGATAAAATATCTTCAGCCGTATTTCCTCTTCCGATGCAATTAAAAGTTGTATTTTAAATTTCACGAGCGACGTAGGATCAAACCTTCCTGTGACGTGTGTTACATTTGGATCTTTGTTTCACAGTATTTCTCTTGTCTGATTCGAGCTTTTTATTACAAAGCCCCCAACGCCCATACCCCCGACGGGGAGGCAGAAACACAAATAGAGCACCCACGATAAGCCAAAGACACTAAGTCCCAGAATGTGATAGGTAGCAAGCCTATCGCCAATCGCGCACATATCCAATTCCGAGCAACATTTTTTTTAGAAAATTGGAAATACCTCATTTTCTTTTTGTTGCCCGGCCCGGGATTCGAACACGGGACCTCATGAAGTCAAGTCTAACACTTGGACCGCTTGACCACGGAGGCGATTAAAAGACTAAAAAAATAAATTCTGATATTTTCAGCAACGGGTTTGTCGTTTGAAAACTAATGCCATGAAAAGAAAATAAACTGTACAAAGAGAACGGATGGATGATCAAAGAATTTTGTTCAACCACGCAGATGATATTGTGTAATGAATACATTGTGAATCTTTTAACTTACCGGCTATTAAAAAAGGGTAATCCTATTAATCCATCGCATTTATAATATTAATTATTAATTAATATTGTAAATGCGAAAGTTTGTAAGTATGTATGTATGGATGTTTGTTACTCTTTCACGCTCGAATGGCTGAACGGATTTGTCTGAAATTTGGAAGACAGATAGATTGTGACCTGGATTAACATATAGGCTATTTTAAATCCCGATCGCACACCGGGTTTCTGTGAAAACGCGGGCGAAGCCACAGGTAGCAGCTAGTATAGTTATAATATCTTGAGCAGATAAGTACTTGATTTATATTATGTTAAATGAATTCCTATTTCCCTTGACAAGGCACCCAGAGTAGGTAGGCAGAGACACAGCCAAGGCACCCATGACTATCCGAAGCTACTAAGTCCCACAATGTGATAGGTGGCAAGCCTATCGCCAACCAGGCACATTTCCAATAAGGAGCAACATTTTTTTCTATTCGAACATTGCAATTTTCCTTAGCCCTTGCATAATGAAAAAGTTCTTATAATAAAAATGTGTTTATTTTTTTAAATGTTAAAGAAAGAAAATAATTCGCCCCAGACAGGATTTGAACCTGTACCCGTTCGTCTTAAGGCGACGCACGCTTTAACCATTTCAGCTACTGAAGATTCAAGTTCTGGGGTGAAATTTTTAATTACTTTCTTTTCCCATTAACACGGGTAATTAAGTCCTTTACCACTGTTCTGAGTACCAACTAAACGAGTTCATATTTATTATATTTTATAATGGCCATAACTTTCGTTTCTCTCAAGGTATTTTTATATAAACACTTGCTCTGTGCTTGGGTTTAGTTTTTCTAAATTTTAGAGAAAGAAAAAAAAATATTGTACACACGTAATTGATTTGAAAAAAATGATTTATTTTGGCATGATTTTTCATGGAATGTAATAGACGTGAAGTTCTTCTTAAAATGCAATAAAACGACGTCGATGAAACAAATATCACTTATAACGCAGTATGAAATTCGGCGATAACATACAGTGTTTTATTTTGTGGGACGTAACGACCTCTAGTGATAACGATAATGATAATAACAGAAGAATGTGATTCAGATTTCTCGCATACGTCGATAAAGTAATTTCACTCTAAAATTCATTATTCAAAGCTAAGACATGACACCATCCATTGAAGTAGCTAAGGTCAAATGAAATAAGTTCCATATTTGGATTTCTCGAGAACAAATTCTAGAAATTTATATTTCCCAACTACATTTTAATCTGATGAATTGTCGGATAGATGACACTTTTTACAAAACATTTTTTCTTTCACTTTATTTATCACTTTATCACAGTTTATTTAACGTGATACAACATGTACAATGAAATTCCAATAGAAATAGAATAGATATAGAATCATTTTATTTCTTAACACGTTACATTATCTCTTAAAAATAGGCATTATCCATTTAAGTTAGTAAAACTTGTGGTAGGGTAAGGCTGCTCTTCAAAAAATTCTTACCTAACGTGAACGTTTAACCATTCCACTAAACTCAGTAATAAAACAGTCTAAATTTGATTAGTAGTCTAGGAGTAGTCTAGTCCAATGACAGAGATGAAGAGTATAATATATTTTACATAGCATTCATGTTACTAAAAATCACAAAATATGAAGAAACTACCTAAAAAAGAAGTTTATTTCATGAAACCAAAAGGCAAAGATTAAGTATATCTTAGATACGAACGTTATAGCAAGAAGCCGAGAAAGTTCATGACGTCTTGACGTGTTCCGGTTAGGAGGGTAAGGTTCCGGTAAACTTACTTTTGCTCGAGGCCTAACATACTGACCTCAGGTTGGCAACGCAACATTACCATCTTTGGTGTCTCTAGGTGGCGTTAATTTCTTACCATCAGGAAATCCGTCTGCTTGTTTGCCTTCCTATAACATAAAAAAAAAGTTGATTTTAGATTGAAAAAAGAGCTCTAACAAGAATTGAATTTAAAACTCTTTCTTATAATCTTACAACATCGTTCTATCGCATTTATGTTTTAACATTATTTTTTAAGCAAACGAAAATATTTAACTAAGATTGTCGTTTACTTACCTATGAAAAACAACAAGAATATATGTACTATTACCATAGACAGCTACTAATCTTACTCATACACTTTTGACTATTAATAATTTACTAATCTCTACTATTAATAGAATTTGAGTTTAAAATCCTTGAAACAGGTGCCATTGCAATTGGAAATTTTTAAATCGGGAGAGTTACACTATAAGTATAACTGAGTAGTATAACTCCTAGTAGTAGCAGTACCTTCTACTACGAAATTTTTGTCCACGGTAGATACCTAAACTAGCAATCAGGTATGTATCATACACATTTTATAAACACTTACTGACTAAAAAATCTTTACAAGCACAACATACCAAAACACTATATCAACAAATTTGTTTATTTGGGGTTATATCAAATAGTGTAATTTGTTTAGCGATGTTTATTTCATAGCTCTAGAATAATTGGCCTTAATTAGAATACTGAAAATTCTCAAAAATCATGTGTTTGAATGAAGTTGAAATTCAAATAAACTGAACACTGCTGCGATAACCTTATACGAAAAAACTATTCAATAGGTACAGAAAGAACAAACTACACGTGGTGTCATTTTTTGTAACAACTAGTCTATGATAAAATGCGAAACCACTCCGTAGTTTCATTGTAACACGTATTTTTATTTAACGAAAATCTAGAATATTCTTTCTATTTCATATCCCATCATTTATTTTGGAGCAGGACACATTATTGCAATAAAATCACTTTACATCCAACAAAAAGACCTCGAAGTATGTCTCTTAAAAGACTCACAGTTCTGATATTTAAATTAACAAATATTCTATCTCTTTTATACTGATTTAACCAAAAGAGGATCGTAACAACAGAATATACCTATTTTAATTATCTCTATGGATAGTATGGTACATGACATATTTTTTTTATAATACTAGAAAGCAAACAAGCAGACGGATGTCCTGATGGTAAGAAATCCACGTCGCCTAGAGACACCAAAGGTAGTAATGGTGCGTTGCCAACCTTAGGCTGGGATATTAGCCCTCGAGCAAAATTAAGTCTACCGGCTACCATATCTTCCGAACCGGAACACGTGAACGGCAAGTACTGAGGTTATGGCGCTCGGAATTTGTACCAATCCAGGGTAGTTGATGCGAACCTCTACCATCTAGTCAGATTTCACGGTGCTAGAAACGGTATACCTATGCTCGTCCTTTTTTTATTTTTTCTATTTATTACCAAAATTTTATATTTATTAATATACGTATACATATAAGACATTGCTTAAAACCACTAGGGTTCACTATTGAATGACGCTTTCTTCGCCGTGCACGTAGGGGTTTACAAGGTAGTACCTGGTAGGAAGGCAGATGTTCCATTCTGCAAAGGAGCCCGGACCAACACAAGAAAAATATTACATACCTGCGTTACAATTTCCCGTACTTCAAGTAGAAAGGACTGAGGCATTCCTCCATTAAAGCCTTCGGAACACCTGATGCCAAATGAAGTCAGCGAGGCGTTTACAACAGTGCAGTTATGCACTTGATCGGGTCGACCTGGGAGAAAAATATCATAAATCATTTTAAAGTATCTTCACGCCCATATCCCCGAAGAGGTAGGCAGAGGCACAACCAAGGCACCCACGACTAGCCGAAGACACTAAGTCCCACAATGTGATAAGTGACAAGCCTATCGCCAACCGGGCACAGTTCCAATCCCGACCAACCTTTTTTTATTAGAAAATTGGAAAAATCCAATTTTCTTTTTGTTGGCCGACCCGGGATTCGAACCCGGGACCTCATGCAGTCAAGTCCAACACCCGGACCGCTAGACCACAGAGGCGATATTTATAGAATCAAAAAAATAACGTGAATTCACTATTTTTTTTACTTATTCGGTATGTTTTGTATAGTCTAAGATCCGAAGTTAGGTCGACCTACACCGAGCTGATAATACGATGAAATCGGTTTTATAGCAAATTTAGTATATCAGAAAATGTAATAAAAATGAGTTGCCTAAAAAATCCTATACCGAATATTTTTAATGAGGTATTCAAAAAATGTTTTTAACATTTTTTGGATGGATGTAGGTACCCGGGGAGACCAAGGCTGACATTTCACGATCAGATCAATCGGATATTATTCGAGGGTGGTGTCAAGAGTCTCCGAAACCGGCGTGTTTGTATGAAAAGGGTTATGAATGTGAAGGAAGCAAGACAGGTTTGTCAGGATCGTGAGGTCTGGCACTCTGCCTACCCCGTAAGGGACTTGGCGTAAAGATATGTATGTATGTTTTTAACATTTCCAATATTTTTCAAGCAACCCTATATATCAACTTAAATTGTAATAAAAATTGTAATGAAACTGCACATCTGTTGATATATTTTTTTCCTATTATCCGATCCTGTGAAAGTAACTAGAATGGACAATTATCTGTTTATACCTGGCAATCCAGATAAACAACAGGCAACCCAACCGCTGCAACTTCGTCTTATTCCTACTTTAAGTCGGGACAAAATCTTAATATTGCACCAATTAATGAATAAAACACATTTTAAAAAGTAAAATGTTCAGGATTTTTTCAGGCAACCCATTTTAATATATTTTCTGTTATACTAAATTTTCTATAAAACCGGTTTCTTCCTATTATCAGCTCGGTGTGGGGTGACCTAACTTTGGATCTTCGACTAGTACCAATTCTACTGAGCATAGAACTGACTATAGATTATCATCGATCTGCTATTTTTATTTTAAGCACTTACCCTGGGCGTGGGTTAAATTTGTATACATAAAAAATATCGCCCCAGACAGGATTTGAACATGTAACATTTCACATGAAGCCGACGAATGCTCTAACCAATTGAGCTACTGAGAATTCAAGTCACGTGGCGAAATTTTCAATTCCCTTCTTTTACCGTTACGCGGGTAGTTATGTCCAATAAATACACAGTTCAGGGGGCTGATTATGTATCTCAGTGGCCAACTAAAATGGAAAAGTGTACAACAAACAGCTGTCAAATGACGTGTTTTATATTTGCTATCTCCAGTGAGCAACAGAAACACAATAGAGATAGCAAACATAAATGACGTCATTTGATGTACACTTTTCCATTTTGAGTTGGTAACTGAGACACATAATCAGCACCCTGACTTCTAGATGTAGAACTAAATGAGTTACGTTACAGATGAAATTCACATTTATAGTGGCCATAATTTTTGTTTCTCTCGAGGTAGTTTTATTTTAGCACTCGCCCTATGCTTGAGTTAAGTTTCTGTAAATTTTAAAGACAGATTTTTTTTCCTTACTTTAAAATTTATAGATATCGTCTTATCTATTATTTTCTAAGGAGCTTTTATTAAATATTAAATTATTCCCATGAAATCGTTGGCACTTAGCTAAAGTGCCATGGATTTCACTTCACTCAGTGAGACTTCATTATGCATTTTTTATACACTGGAAAACACTTGCACTGATTCACTTCATATAATTTGAAAAAATGAAATATCAATATCAGTCAACCGGTTTCGTTTTTACAATAAATTTTATCTTTTGGCATGTATTGATGGCTATGTTAATTTATTGCAAACCCTCAGTTAATAACAGAAACGAACAATCTTTTATTAATTTTGTTCTATCGCTTCAATTTATCGTTTTATTGTATATACGCACTTTTAAAAGATGGAGTTGAAATTTCACTAATCTTTCAATGTTTGAGGACATAGAAATACATTTTTAGTATTGCATTACTGTAGCATTTGTTAGTATGGCAAAGACGTCTGTTCGCTACCTAGTAATAATAATTATCGTAAAACCTAATGTGCAAAAAATCAAAAGAAGAGAGGAAAATCACACTTATAACACCCATCTTTGTCCGTCAAGGATTAATAAGGATATTAATAATCATATCAGAAATATTCTGAATATGATAAAACCTAAGTAAAATCATTTACAAGGACACACAAGTAATACAAAGAATAATACCCCATCCATATTCTGAACGCAGTTTCAGCATGGTGAAAACCATTTAGAATAGGAAATGTTTGGCGCTGGGTTAAGACCATTAACAATAAATCAGATATAAATGTGGAACACTAAATGAATAGAACACATTTTCATTTTGTTATCTGAATTTTTTTTATCTGGTAACATATGCTCCAAAATCTTTTTAACACCCAATGTTATTATCTGTTTTCGAAAAAAGAATAAGATTCTGTGTTCGACTCCTTTTCTTATTTAATTCGAATTATTTTAACCGATTTAGAAAGGGGGTTGTTCGATTACTTTTTTTGTACATTAGTAAATTTCTCAGTCATTTGCAAACCGATTTTCAAAAAAAAAAATATTTAAAAAAGCATATTTTCGAAAAGTTCCTATGGCCAACAAACCTGGATGATAGAATCCTAGAGTAATCAAAGTAAATTTTAAAGTTTTGTGATATTGGGAAGACTTAAGTTTAATCGAAGTCGGTTTTTGCAATTTTCACTTCAAAAATATTTGACGTAAATTTTTGTTAGTAATATATATATTTGAATTGCTTCAGTTGCATAAATAATACTATCAAGGACATACAAGTAGTACAAAGAGTAAATTAGTCTATCGATATTCTGAAAGCGTCCTCGGTATGGTAAAAACCATTTAGAATAGGAAATACTTGGCTCTAGATTTAGGCCATTAACTATAAATCAGACGTGAATATGGCATACCAAATGAATGGAATACATTTATTTTCATCATCCGATTACAAATGGGCTTTAAAATTTATTTGTTAGTAATATTTTAAGATGTCAAATATTAGAATTATTGTAAAAATCAGTGTCTTGTATTTTTTAACCAAGTCCGTAAAGAGAATCTTTTTCTTTTGTACTAGCTCTATTTTAGTTTAGTATGTATGTTTTTAAGTCATGAAAGCAAATGTACTAAAACTAAAATGGATGTACCACAATGAAGTCCCCTTTTACAAAAATTCGAGGTTAGTATTTTTTTAAGTTAATTTGTCCCTTTCTAGTTCCGGCTAAGATCTTTATACCATGCTGCCACGTCTTTCGTAGAAATAAATTCTTATTTTTTTTTACTTTTCATATATGAGTCATATATTTTCCTTTTTTTTGATGGATTGGATGGAACCCTCGAAAAGCGCGACTTCCCTATTTTTTAATTTTTCTCTTAATTTGTGTACAAATACTATTTTTTAAAGCAATTCATTTAAAATTTTTGCCTAACCATTCCAATATATCAAAAATGTTGGAACTCCCGTAATGCAAACCGAATTTTTTCAAAGTAGTTTACAAGAGCAGCAGGATCTTAAAATTAAAATAAATATTTACACAAAGAAAGAAAATCAAATGACGAAGGGCATAAACTTTCTTCATTATATGTTTAGCACATTCTTAATTACATTAGCAGTTCATTTAATTGATGCTAGCTTCAAGAAACACGGGGAACGTATTTCAAAGGCTAAGTATTGTAGTATTCACTTAACAAAACAACTTGACCATCTTCAAGGAGAGTGTTGTCTTCCGGATTGAAGATCAAAGTCTCGATACGAAAACGTAGACGACTTACCTGCTGCTATAATATGATAGACGCAAGGCACTCGTTGTTTTCCTATCCTATTATGAGCCCAGCATAAAAGTGTTCCATAGTCCATTTCAGTGTGAGGAGTATACGTTACTGTAGAACTTGTCCCGGTTCTCGATACATAGGTGTCACTGACTTCGTTGCTATTTGCTGTATTGTTGAATGTCCATCGAAACTGTGAAAAACAAATGTACCTACTAGTCGATCCAGCAAACTTCGTCTCGCTTGACATTAATAGCGACTACACAATATTTGATGCTCCGATAGTAGCGCAGTCTACCGGATCCAATGTAAAGCATTCCAAAATCAACGACTGCTTACAAATAAAAAAAATATTAAAAAAGCATTTTTCAATGGACCAAATTATGAATCTAAACCATTCTCGAATTTTCATGAATACACATTTTTTTAATTAAATTGCTCCAGTGCCTCTCCTACCTCTTCAGGGATATGGCGTGAAGATACTTTTATGTTTAATATAGAAAAATTTGGTTAAATTTATTAATTATTTTATTTCGTTTTCTAACAGTGCTACATAAACCATAAAATGATTTTTTTTACAATTTTCAATAATCTTTTTGAACTATACACTATAATTAGCTATAAAATATATTGTTCTATTTTTGAAACAAAATTTGCTTATAAGTAAGTAAATATCTTCACGCCCATATCCCCGAAGAGGTAGGCAGAGGCACAACCAGGGCACCCACGACTAGCCGAAGACACTAAAAGTCCCACAATGTGATAGGTGGCAAGTCTATCGCCAACCGGGCACATTTCCAATCCCGACCAAAATTTTTTTTATTAGAAAATTGGAAAAATCCAATTTTCTTTGTGTTGGCCGACCCGGGATTCGAACCCGGGACCTCATGCAGTCAAATCCAACACCCGGACCGCTAGACCACAGAGCCGTTTTATACCCGTTCGGAGCCGGAGCGGGCCGCTAGTTTCTGTATATTTAGTGAATATTTTTTTATACACCTTTTAAGCAATCGTAAAAAAAGTTACGATGTAGAGTTAACTAAATTAAAAAAAGGTACAGTAAGATTAATTAGATCCGTAAATAAAACAAACATCTTGTGAGAATATCCATTATCTTCCTAAGTTTCCAAGTGTATGTTTTAGTAAGGCTAAAATCACTTTGACAAAACTTGTTTTATATTTTGTTTAAGCTGATTTGTCCATATTAAAAGGGTATCTTCATGACCATTTTCCTGAAGAGGTTGGCACAGGCACAACCAGGGTACCCACAACTAGCCGAAGATATTAAATCCCACGATGTGATAGTGGCAATCCTATCGCCAACCAGACCCATATCCAACAGATATCGAACCCGAGATCTCATGAAATCCAGTCCAACACCTGGACCACTAGGCCAAAGTAACGATATATAAGTACTTTCAAAATGAGAACATTTCCGTGAAATCATCAGCAATTCGGTATACATTCTTCGTTTCAAATTGCGAGTAAATCACGCGATTCAAATTCACACGACTCAACGCATGAACTACTAATGTGGCTTTGGCCTAATTGAATCTCAACGATCTATTGTTCGGTAAACAAGCTGTGTTGATACTTACACTGACTTCAGGCGGATTCGCGTCAACGTGGCATGTTATATGAGCTCTCTCTTGTTTAGCCACACCGTGAACCCTCTGTTGCGAGCTCCGACATGTTGGTGCATCTGATAATGAAGCTTTGTATTAATAGACGCATGCTAATCTGATTGTTCACAATGAATAGTTTTTAATTTCTGCATTGCTAGATTGAATTTACGCATGCGGGGTATTGGAAATTTTTGTTATTTACTTTGCTTTTGCTTGAGGTCTAACGTCCCACCCTCAGGTTGGCAACGTACCATTACCTGTGGTGTCTCTTGACGGAGTGAATTTGTTACCAACAGGAAATCCGTCTGCTTGTTTGTCTACTAATGTCATAAAAATAAATTAAAAAATGTTAGTTTTCCATTTTGAGAAAAGACCCACAAAATTATTTATTACAGCGCCAGTTAAATTATACAAAGAAACTGTCGACAGACGAAGTAAAATTCTCACCATCAAAAAATCGTTTTTTGCTACTGACTTTCGGCCTTTCAGAACAAATTTAAGCTTAACGAATCAGAGTTGTGATAGATCTATGTTTATTGAATGGATTTGTTCAAGTAGCACTAACCCTCAATGTATCTTTAGTTGGACTCTTAATTGCAATAAAAATTGAAATAAAATCGTAAGCGATATCTTGGGGTGGTGCAAACACATGCGGTATACGGACGATTTGGATATATACAAAATTAGTTTTAGCAATATAATAACAGGGAAGTATATTGGGGCCACTTCTTTTCCTAACATATATAAATTATTTGCCAAATATCCTACAGTGCCGATGCACTATGTTTGCGGATGACATCGCTCTTATCGTGGAGAGTGACAAGAAATCTTTAGTCAAAAGTAAATAAATCCGTGGAATCAGTTTTTCAATGGTTAGAGGTTAACAACTTACTCGCAAATGTAAGCAAAACTAAATTTATTCAGTTCTCACATCAAAACACACTAAAAGTATAGTTAAAAATAAAATATGGAGCTCGAAATATAGAAGAAGTAGATGAAATTAAATTTTTGGGCATTCAAGTTGACAGAAATTTAAACTGGAAATCTCAAGCACAAAAGTTGAGCCATAAATTAAATAAATATGTGTATGTCCTTAGTAGAATTAGACTTACTATTGGAAAAGAAGCGGCCTTAAGGGCATACTACGCATACCTTGCGTCAGTACTACGCTATTGTCTCATAATCTGGATGAACTCTCCAAATGCTGCCAAAGTTTTTATGACACAAAAAAAATGCGGGCGCGCAATATATAGCCTTGGCCCATTCGATTCTTGTAAACCAATTTTCAAAAACAATAAAATTTTAACCTTGACAGTTATGTATATCCTAGACGTTATACATTTTGTAAATAAGTATCCGCATTTATTCACTAGAGCCAAAAAAAATAATAAATTAAGAATTGGGCTTACAGATCCCGCAAGATTGTTATTGCCATCATCTAAGAGCATGTTATTTCAAAAGAACTGTAATTATATAATAAGTATCGAAGTCTATAATAAAGTACCCATATATATTAGAGAACAGCCACTAAAGTTGCAAAATAACTCGGTTAAAAAATGGTTACTCCAAACAAACTTTTACTCGTTAAAGCATTTATAATGACGAATAAAATTGTTTACATAATTGGAGAATATTATAACTATTTTGACATAACATTATTTAATTTATAGATATTTTTAGGGACATTTTATTTTAACTATAATTTTAACGTAACAATATTATTTGATGTAGAAATTTTATTTAATTCTAACAATTCAATATAACAATAATTATTTATATTTGATTGACATTTTATTTAAAGTTTATTCAGGAATTAATTTTAACCAGAACATCATTCAATGTTAACAGTGTTGTTACGATTTCTAATAGCATTTGAAGAGTTAACAAAATACTTTTATTTGTATTATTGATACAGTGTAATTATTATTTATGATATTATTGTTTCTCAAAGTAAATGTGTACTAAAATAATTTAATTAAAAAGAAAAAATAAGTGTGAGCTGTTGTAAGTATACTAGTTTGTAAATAAATATTAAATACTTGCCACACATTTAGTATAATTTTAATAGAAAAAAACTACCAAACGCTACATATATTAATGTTCTAGTCACACAAAACCGATCATTACTAGAAATTTATATTTTAAAAAAGTGAGTAGAATAATCAAATATGTTACATAATGTTGTAATGAGCTAATTATGTATTGGACTTAATAATGTGAAATTTATGTTATGAAAATGATTATTTTAAATTTGCATGTCAACAATGAAGGATGTGCGTTCCTTGTTATAATGTACCGCCGTACTGTAAGTACCACAATCCAAGCAAATAAATGTACTTGATTTGATTTATGTGATTTAATATCTTATAGTCTGAGAGAGCACCACTTGTAAACATATCTCATTGAGTACTAGCGTGTAATAAGAAAAATGATTCATAGCTTTATGATGGCATCACTAAAGTTAGTTAGCCGAGACATTAGTATTTGAACAGTCGCAACAACGAGACTGCAAAAACTGACTCCAGTTTTATTGCAAAGTCGCGATTTAATCTTTCTTTTTTTAAAGATCAGCATTACGAAGTTTTAACCGTCGATAAAATCATCCAAGTACATGAAAATGTATACACCGTGTAAATGACAAATTAACGAAAAATGCAACCATGGATTCTGTACATAATAGACATGCATATGTAGTAGGAATTTTGTGTCGGAAATTTCATGAATTTAAAGAAGTTTTTTTTATTGATTTCACTATTATTAATACTATCAAACGCAACTCTATTTTTATTTACATTTTTTACTAAAAACAGCAATGTAATAAAATATCGTATTAGATCGGCACTTAAAGCTCACAACGCGCGGCTTAATGCATATACTTTGCTATGCATTTCGGGCTGAAAAAATGCTAAACATTTAACTACTTGTTTCCGACAAAAACTGTAGAAGGAATTTTGAAGTCTGCTATGTATCTAACTAAACTACCACAGAAGTTTTCGTTACGGTGTTAAATACACCCTGTATAATATTATAATAATTAAGTGTAACTCGCATACCACTAGTTTGATCTTGATAAAACATTTATTGGACCACCTCGTAATCATGACCTCCATTTAAAAAAAGAACAATTAAAACTTGTTAATTACTAGCTGAAAATTTTCGTAATAAAGACGCAAAAAATATTCGGCTAATTTTACGATTTCCTCTCTTATAAACTAGGTGAAGAAAAGGACATTTCCAACATAAAATTATAAGGATGGAAAAATCTGAAAAACTTAGCAAAATAATGCAAATGATGTATTTGATAAAAAGTTTATTAAATCACAAACACCAGTTTGAGACATAAAAAGTCTAGAGATAAAAAGAGCTCGGTTGATTTTTTTAATATTAGGTATGCATAAAAATATTATGAGAGTTACTATATTAATTACATTTTATGGAACGCTAAAATGTAGGTGTGTAATCGTTTAACTTGTGAAGGATTGGACCAATTTGACTAACTTTGGTTTTAAATTATGTGTGAAAATTTTGAAAAACATTTAATTGTTTTTATAAAAACTGAACGGGTAGAACGGAATTCGCCGGGAGAGCTAGTTTATTATATAAAAAAGAAGTTAAGATAAACTTACACAGTACATCCAAGGAAAAAGGTTTACTTTCCCCATCCCCTTCAGCGTTAAACCCCACACAAGTGTAGTTGCCAGCCGTTCTTCTCCCCACTCCTTGTAAAACTAGAGATTGATTGCTTATAATGATGCCAAGTCCTACGTTGTGTAAAAGTGTTTTACCCTAAAAGAAAAGTTACTTGTATCACCTATAATAAGAATTCCTTAAAAATATATGAAAATTTGTTAGAGGAGTACGAAAAGTAATACAATAAATAAAGTAAACCATCTTAAGAAACAATAGTGCCTACGTCCGTTTTAGATGCGAATTTTATGTCCTACATACGGCAGGCAGTATATCTTATATCCTACAGAAAATGTTTCTAAAAAAGTTGTGGCTAAATATTTTGAATATAAGTTTCCAATATTATGATAATGAAAATTTGTTTGATGTATCCTAATTGTTTGTTTTATACAAATTAATTTATCTCCATAAAAACATTTAAAAGATTATGTAGAAAAATACTTCTACTAGAGTCGTTGTCTAAACAAAACATAAGGAAATTTTAATAATGCAAGAATACTCTGGGCTTTGACAATTTCCTTTTGCCATGGCTACTTAAATAAAATGCTTAATATCA
>NJDC01013335.1:10727-43062 GCA_002245475.1 Calephelis virginiensis | reverse complement strand
CACACACACACACGCGCGCACACACACACACACACACACACACACACACACACACACACACAAACACACACACACAGTTTTGTATTGTATAAAATATCTATAATGATTCTCACAGATTAATTAAGTACGTATTTACCTTCCTACCTATCACAAGGAAAAAGATAAAGGAAATCTTAAGATGTTGCAATTGCTTGATTCTATTCCTAGGGCTATAACATCGTAAACGGCTGGGTATAACCTTATGTTTTTACCTGTTAAGAAATCATAACAGGTACCTACGTACTAGATGGTTAGATATATCCTGATGACTAAAAATATTATACGAAACAAATGTGCAGAATTTTGCCAAGTGTTCGTGAAGTTAAGACATTAACTTAATTAATTACTTAATTAATTAATTAATTAGACGTCGTCAAATTATCTTACCTTAGAACTATATTCTTTAGTTATTGTTCTGAGTATCTTACTGTCAGCCGGAGTACTTACGTCAAAGTATGGCTGCTATGGAAAATGAAAATGAAAATTATTTATTTGCGAAATATGTATGTAAAACATGTTCTACCATATTTTGGTGGGCAAATATTTTAATATTTATTAAAAAATATTGAATTACATACCTATACTTTAACTTTTAAGCCAGTTAGTTATATTTATAACTAGTTTAATTATTTATTAACAAAACATTTTAAAACTATAATTAAATTTAACCCTATCTACCGTAAACTACCACCGTTTCCAAACCTAGCCAGACAGGTGAAGAAAAGGTGAAACAAACTCCTCGGCAAACTATAAGTTTATCTATATTTGGTTAATAATTATTACGATTATTTTACTATTAATTCTTCACACGGCGGTGATGGGTGACTTCAACGCAAAGCTGGGTAGGAGAGAGAGAGTGATGAGCTGAAAGTGGGGCAATTTGGTGTTGGTAGGCATAATCCGAGGAGCCAACGGTTGTTATTTTGGCTAATGACCCTAGAGCCAAACTCACCCGACATTACACCGAAGACATCCCGGACGTCAGCCTGTACGAGATTCGGATGGCACTGAAACAATTGAAGAACAATAAAGCATCCGGGGACGACGGAATTACTGCTGAGCTACTGAGAGCGGGTGGAATGCCAGTACTTAAGGTCCTCCAGAAGCTATTTAATTCCGTCATCCTCGAAGGCAGTGTTCCAGAAGCTTGGACCAGAGGTGTGGTGGTTCTCTTTTTCAAGAAAGGTGACAAAACCTTATTAAAAAATTATAGGCCCGTCTCACTTCTGAGCCACGTTTACAAGTTGTTTCAAGGGTCATCACGAACCGAATGTAACGCAAGTTGGACGATTTCCAAATTCCCGAACAAGCCGGGTTCCGTAAAGGCTTTAGCACCATAGGCCACATTCATACTTTACGCCAGATTATATAGAAGGCGGAAGAGTATAATCGGCCATTATGTCTAGCGTTTGTGGACTACGAGAAAGCCTTCGATTCGATGGAGACATGGGCGGTGCTTCAGTCATTACATCGGTGCCGCATCGACTATAGATACATAGAAGTGTTAAGGTGTTTGTACGAAAAAGCCACTAAGTCGGTCTGATTACAGGATCAGAGCTCGAAACCGATCATGTTGCAGAAAGGTGTGAGACAGGGAGACGTTATTTCTCGGAAACTGTTCACTGCTGCACTGGAAGATGTATTCAAGCTTCTGGACGGGAAAAGACTTGGTATCAATATCAACGGTGAGTACATCACTCACCTTCGATTCGCAGATGATATTGTGGTCATGGCGGAATCGCTGGAAGACTTGAGCAAGATGCTCGGTGACCTCGATTGAGTTTCCCAACAGGTGGGTCTGATGATGAACTTGGACAAGACGAAAATCATGTTCAACGTTCATGTTGCATCTATACCAGTTCACGTTGGAAACTCAACCCTTGAAGTTGTTGATCAGTATGTATACCTAGGTCAAACTGTTCAGTTGGGTAAATCCAACTTCAAGAAAGAGATCGATCGTCGAATCCAATTCGGATGGGCAGCGTTCGCGAAGTTAAAGGGTATCTTCTTGTCCAAATAATCGCATAGCCTAAAGTAGAAAGTCTTCGACCAGTGTGTGTTACCGGTGATGACATATGGAACGGAGACTTGGCCGTTAAACGTGGGCCTCTTAAATAAGCTCAGAGTCGCTCAGCGTGCTATATAGAGAGCTATGCTCGGTGTTTCTCTGCGAGATATGATCCGTAATTCGGTGATCCACAAGAGAACGAGAGTAATCGACATAGTCCAGAAAGTCAGCAAGTTGAAGTGGCGATGAGCAGGCCACATTGCTCGCAGAACCGACAACCGCTGGGGAAGAAAGGTTCTCGAGTGGCGGCCCCGCGCCGGAGAACGTAGTGTTGGACAACCTCCCACCCGGTGGACTGATGATCTGGTCAAAATCGCGGGGAGTCCATGGTTACAAGCGGCTTGTGACCGTGACTTGTGGCGCTCTTTGGGGGAGGCCTATGTCCAGCAGTGGACGTCCTCCGGCTGATGATGATGATGAAGTTTCTGAACGCATCCTAGGCTTAGTTTTGTCTAGTTATCAGCCTTGGCAGTTGACAAGCTTGTTTGTCTATGCCCGAAAAAAATTACCTACCCGGAAGACATTTACAAATGTTGATTTTCTTGAGCAGCACCATGAAAACGGACTTTTTTTCCATAAATTATTTTGAAGGTGACGTGTTATACTAGCGCTTATACACTCATGGTCGGGAGTATCTCAAAAAATATTATTTTATATTAAAATAATATTAGTACTTTTCAATAAAAATACCAATACTTGTTATGGTTTTCACTCAATATTTCCAAAAACGATACGATACTAGTAAGTATCGATACTTTGTGATCGATACTAAGTACCTAAGTATCGATAAGTACTTGACGACCGATACCAGTATCGAGTATAAGTATCGATACCCCAGTGGTATTCTTTCATCCCTAGTCGTGGGTGCCCTGGTTGCGCTTTTGCCTTCCTTTTCGGGGACATGAGAGTGAAGATTTTTTTTAGTTTTTGTATACCGAAATACGAAAAAAAATTTTGTTGTAATAATAATAAATATTTCACGTAAACCTACAAGAGGCACCTGTGAAGCGTCTATACAATAATAAATCTACCACCGGATCGGAACGCGGCCGCACATGAAGAAGATCCGGCAAGAAACTCAGCGGGCTTGTCTTTTTTTTGTAAATATGTTTACGATAATTAACGTAATGATACATTATATTTATCAGAGATTGGCCTGAGGAGCAATTAATCCCAATCCATCTTATCAACTAACTATTCAGCAACGGTACCTATATTAACCCTTTTCATTTAATTTACATTTAACACATTTCACATTATTGTAGAACTGTATACATTGGCCCATAAAAGAATGGCTTACTCTTTGGAGACGAGATATACGAGAGAAGATCATTTTTATTCCTTGTATTGCCACAGTGTCACAATTTCTTTTAAATTAACTTGAATTTCTGTGAACATACATTAAGTTTTTAAAGATATATACTGGGTTAAAGATATATACTGGGATGCTACAGTTAGAATGTTCATTTCTTTGAATTTTTCTCACAGGGAAACCCTTGGGACTAGGTTATATAAATTGCCCTTATGGTTCTCTTTTGTAAAATAAATATAGTATTAACTTTGGCAGAACTCCCCATACAAGAATTCAATACGAAATGATGCTGTGAAAATAAATATAATAAACCATCCTAGCGGTTTCAACATCAGTTAATTGTCTCATTTTTTTAACAGCATAAACTGCTAAGCTTAACCTAGTTGCAAATTTATCAATGTAACTGCAATTTTTTATTATCAGTTATTCCTAAAAATATAGTAGTTTTCTAATCTCGTGTTATAGCTTTCAATTCATTAGATCTCTGTCATTCCTTATTTACAATTCAATTCGGGACATTTAGATTTTTCTCAAGACTCTTGACGTTTTACAATATATCGGGACACTCTCGACGAATCCTGACCATCTGGTACACCAGACTCCGATGTGTCAGACACGGAGCTGATGCTGACACCAGGTTTGGATGGAAACATTTTTTTTTTATTTTGCGAAATTTTGTTTGAAAAATCCAAACTTAGATTAAAAACTCAAAAAAATCCCCGACACAAGAACTTAATTTCCCTTTAAAAAGTAAAAAAATATCCGAGTATATTTGCAGACATTTGGTTAATCTCCCGACTTTCACACCCCACAACTTTTAAACGGCTCAACCGATTTTCACCAAACATGTATATGAACACTCGCACATAAGTTACCTTTAATACAAAATCAAATTAAATAATTGAAATCACTGCATTCTTTCGGGAGTTACGATGCCCTCTTTTTGCTTCGGGGGTTAAAAAATGTCAATTATGAGTAGAATTTAATTATTCTTTTTTCTTAAGGTAGTTCATGTTTTCAGAGGTGGTTCCATGTGTAGGTAAGTATATATTTAATCAGAACCTATACTATATACTTAATAAGGCGTAGGTATTGTTGTGTGTATGTAGAAGTAGGTAGGACACCTTAAGCACATGGTAATAAAATTCAAAATTGGTAAATAGCATTTTTCATTTTCATTTTTCATTCGCAAAATTTAAAATGGTCCTTGATACCGAAACACCGCACGACACAACGACCGTAACGACATTGTCACCTACGCCTTTCCCATAACGTCACAGTCACGTCATCGGCGCTAACACTGTCATGACATCGTCTCGATACAGTCGCAAACTCGTCCCAACCACACCACAACACCTTCACGACATAGTCGTCACAATAGTGTTACCGCAACCAGTTACGACATTATCACGAAACAGCCCCAACATCGTCTTCACTGTTGCCATGACGACATCGCCACAATATATTCACGACACAACCACAACATTGTCTTTAGCGTCACTTTCTTAACACTGTTACGATATTATCACCATTACCCTTACCAACATGACAAACACTATCATGAAACAGTCGCTCGGTGCCACAACATCGTCTTCAGTTTCACGATCACGACATCTTCACACTTCATTACAACATAGGCACAACATCGTTACTACCCCATCACAATATCTTCACGACATAGCCATGGCACCGTCATTATACAGTGACGACATTGTCTTTATCATAACCGTCACGACTTCATGTCGATATCGTCACGACCTCATCACGATAATCACAATATTGACACCAACATCATCACCGTCACAATGTCACTACTGAATCCATCACCGTCAATATCAATTAATTATTGTTGTCTTTGTCATTGTTCCCGTTGTGATCTTATGTGAATCCAGTAATTACCTTAGATTACTTATTTGCCTATTAATCAAACTCTATAACCAACACAAAATTGTGTAAAACGGACTCATAGTTGTATCTAATAGAGTTCAACTCTATAAAGGTATTTTTAGCTAAGTTGGTAGTTAGCCAGCAGTAAGGTAAACGTTATCAATACATCCCATAGGTACTGCCAGAACTGAAAGCTAGCCATCCCCACCACAGCACGAAGGTCCCCATGACCGCATTGACTGGATTGCCCAGGGGCAGCGGAGCCGTGCTGCGCGCGTAGCGACCCAAGCGGGGCCCCAGCATTAGTGCTGACGCAAACGCCGATGACCCACCTACGACATGAGAAAAACAATTAAAATTGGTACTTTTTCATTGCAAAATTAATACTATTTTTAACCGAAAGAACCCCAGACAAACGGTCCGTCAATTCAAAAGTTATGATGCCATAGACAGACACACACTCATAACACCGCTTTTTTACTTAGAGATGTAAGAGGATTTCATTGATGATGTAGTGCTGGAACAAATGAATGAAACTATATATCTTGGTTGTGCTTTTAGCAGGGATGGAAGGTATACCACGGATATAGAAAGTGTCTGCAGGGAATAGTGTGAATGGAGCGCTGGGTAAGCTATTATATATACAACATACAAATTGTATATAGAATACTTTTCTTTCTTACTACTGTTCTTGTGACAGTAAAACGAAATGATGAAATACTGGAATTATTATAAAGATTTATTGGCTCCTCATTTTTCCATTTATTGGATTACGGTTTAAGGCGAACTTTTAGCATATAATTGACCAAGCTAGCGTTTTGCATGAAGTGTTAGTAGTTGCGATTCTAAGTTTTTGTGCTTGTTTCTCAGACCAATAAAAAGTATAAACACGGAAACGCGCCTGAAAAAATGAAGCTATTAATATGAAGACGATACGGAGACATGAAGACGGTAACATATTGGTCAGTAGCATTAGCATCTATAGTAGTCTGGATAGTAGTCTGTATAGTATAGGGAACGGGCGACAACGTATGACGTTACATTTTTGATAGAAAATAATCGTTAGATATGCCGTCTTGCGTGTAAAAATAATGTAAAAATGATTCATATTGTGAAAAAAAGTCTTAAGGAATTACTTTGTACAAGTAAGTATCCGATTTAATTGGAATATCTAAACTGAAAAAAAAACATATTTAAAACAACTGGTACTCAAACTACTCTAGGATATACAAATGATATTCGCTCTGTAACTACACAAACTGATGACATTGATAACTTTTTTCGAGGCTAAAAATATTTTATTATTACATCAAAACGTTCAGGGCTTGAGGTCCAAGCGATGTGAGTTAGAGGTACTTGTGAACCAAGATCAAATAGACATAATTTGCTTAAGTGAAACTTTCATAAAAAGGACTAATATTAAGGCAACTCATTTTTCGAGAAAAAAGCAACAAAGAGGAGGTGTTTGTATTTACGTTAAAAAACAAATTAGCTTCCGAGAAACAAATTGGATCTCAAATTAAGCAATCGAAAAGCATTTTGAATGTTGTGGCATATGTATACCAGGGAGAACTCTCATCTACGTTGTTTTTTTATGATAATGGAAGGCAAACAAGCAGACGGATTTCTTGATGGTAAGAAATTTACGCCACCTAGAGACACCATAGTTGGTGATGGTGCGTTGCCAACCTGAGGCCGGGATAACATCCCGACCTCGCCTCGAGAAAAAGTAAGTTTACCGGCTACCTAACCCTCACTGGACGTTATGATTGCAGGAATAGGTAAGTCGGTGGTACCAATCCGGGAGAGTCGCTGCGAAACTACCACCTAGTAAAGTGTATGCCTACCTAATGTATGTATTTATCGAACACCTAATACTCTTTTGTGCAGGTTAACTATAAAGCCAAGAAACATAAAAAATAAAGTTTTAATATTTGGAGATTTCAACATAAACACATTGGCAAATGATAAAAACAGCATGTCTTTTAAAAATTCCTTGAAAAAAATTAATTTAAGCTTAACTATTAATAAACCTACTAGAATAACTGACCACTTTGCTACATTGATGTATTGATAACATTGCTACAAACTTTTCCAAATATAAATCAGATATCTGGGATGTTGGTCTTTCTGATCATTCGTAGACAAATCTATAATATGCATCCGACTGAAACTCTCAGGAATCTATTTAAAGACAAGAAATTTTTGACATTATCAGGAATTAATGGAAATTTGTTTATTTGTTAAACGTAATTTTGAGTACTTTACTCTGAAATCCACAATTTGTAGAAAATTGCGCAGTCAATATAAGTATAATATAATTCTTCCTAAAATTGCTAACAAAACCATGTTCAGAAGCACATATGTTACAGCTATACGGATATACAATCATATACCAGCCGATATAAAAATGTTAAATAGAAATCAATATAAGATTACTTTAAAGTCCTGGCTAATAAATAAGTCATTTTACACATTAAATGATTTTTTTTTGACATGAAACTATGGAATGGTCAAATACTTATTTTTTAATAGACATTTTTTTAAATTACTTAATATTAATGACTTATGATAACAGAATATTTAAACATACTTATGCGGAAATGACTTTTTTTAAATGTTGGTAATAATTACACATGTGTTATATTTTGACAAAATGATGACTTAAGAACTTAGTAAATATAGGACAGCAAAATAAAAAGTTGTATAATTGTGGTTATATCAAAAAGCTTTTAATCACCGAAATTGAATTTGTAAATTGTGATTAAATTGAAGTTTTTTTATGTATTTAAATTTTAACTAAGTTAAACCTAATATTTGCATGTCAGTTCTTGGTTCAACAGGTTTAAAGGTCATAACTTTTTTTTTATCAAAACTACCAAATGTTTAATCCCTGTTATAGCAAATAAAGAATTTGATTTGAATTGATTCTCTAAATAATTTAAACAAAACAACAAAAAATGGTATAATTTGTTTCTTGTAACACATAAAAATAACTACGAAAATAAAAACCGACTTCAAAACTAAAAAGTAAAAAACAATTAAGATTTAATATTAATTACGTAAGATCTATTATTTATATGTACTATTTACTAATAGATTTCAAACCTATTAGTAAATAGCACATTAGCATAGAAGTGTTTTTTACTTTTTAGTTTTAAAGTCGGTTTGTATTAAAGTATTTATTTTTATTTCATAATTTTTAGTTTATTGCTGATATGATTTAAATTAATAAAAATAAACATCGGGATAGGTGAAAGTATATAAAAATGCTCGTAAAATAAAAACTAATGGGCCTGCCTTAATCAAATTTTTATGGGACCAATTCGAAATTATTCAGCATCAAACAAAAAAAAATTACGTAAATCGGTTTAGAAACCTTGGAGAAATCGGTGTACATACATAAAAAAAATGTGTCTAACCTACCCCACGCGTGCCTAACGCACACATAGCAAAAAGTTGTCAACTTTTCGTCGCAATTGTGATGTCCCCGATCGATTTTATCCGATCTTAATAAATTTTGGTAGATGTGTTGATGAGTTCAACACAATTTTTAAGATCAACTTTGGGTGAAATCGGATGGGGTGTCCAGTGCTAGGTCATCCTAAGAGGAAGTGAAAACAATAATTTAGAAAAAATATTTCAAGTAAGGTATAAAATAAAAAAGCTTTATTTAGGTATTTTAAATCTATTTGTTTAAATTTTCTGTTGTACATATTTTTTGGACAATAGGCAAAAATGTAATCTATTGTTCCGAATTTACAAAACAGCAACGATACCTGGCAAGGTAATTAATGATATCGACGTAGACGGCAATGGTGGCATGAAGGTGTCGCGATGGTGGCAATGGTGAAGACAATATCGTAACTGTATCGTGATCATGTCGTTAAGGTGTTGTAATAGAGTTGTAACAATATCGTGACTGTGTTGTGATGGGGTCGTGATGATGTCGTGACCTTTAAAGTAAAGAAGGAGTCGTGGCTGTATCTTAAATGTTTCATGAAAGTGACGCTGTCATGATGGTTACGGCATTGAAGATGATATCGTGTCGGTTACGATGAAGACGATATTTAGTTGTGTTGTGACAATAATATCATGGTGTTGTAATGGTGACGGTGAAAACGATATCGTGGCTGTAACAAGATAGTGACAATTAAGACAATGTTGTGCTTGTGCCGTGACGATATCGAGGCGGTTTCATACATTATTGGCGAAATAAATGTGTAACAAACATACAAAAAAACACAAAAAAATACAGATGAATTGATAAACTCCTCCTTTTTAGAGTCACTTATTTAAAATGTTCCTATCCCAAATCATACTGACAATAACCTACTTACTCCTCATAAATTTGCTCCATGTCTGAATTGACTGCAGGTAAAAGAAATGTGTGTGTATTTCCTTATTTACGCCCTACATCAAAGATAATTATTATTTAGTGTTATAATTTTATTACCACATCAAAGCTATGATGCATGATGAATTATTGGAAATATAAACATATCTGTTGGTTACTCGAGAGGTCACAGTCTCTTGTGGACTACTAGCACCTCGTGTTATAACTATATAATTTAAAAAAACTCGTGAAAAACACCAAAAACGTAGGCCTATATTATAAGAAAGTAGATAATAAATTATTGTTATCTGTTCCTCACCCGAACACAACGTATTGCAACAATCAAGGTCATTTTGCTTCCGCTTACTCTATTTTACATATTTCCAAGGTGGCTTTAGGAAAAATGCTAAGACAATTATATTTTTAATTATCCTGTTTGGTCTACCTTATCTACGTAGTTATTTATGTGATCTGTTGTGGGAGAGGTGAGAGTAGTCTTCAAAATAAAACGCTTGATCATAGGGGAAAGGTTAGGTTTTGTCACGTAGCTCTAGCCAATACCCTCTATGGGTTTAATTTTTTTTTGTTCTCGATAATATTTTTTTAACTTATAGCTTTAGGCAGATACTGTTAGAGGATCATTGGCCAGAAGCGTGCACGTCGCGATCCCTGCTACTCCTTCGGATTGCAATTGTGGTCGGAAAAAGTACCGCAGATCCCAGAGGCGCGCATTCCCTGGAGGCGACGGGTACCTACCAATTTTCTAGTATGGCGACTTTTATAAAATACAAAAATAACGTTTTTCTAATATAATTACTTTGAAAATATAATACAGATAATTTGATTTTGGATTATTTCTTTACATTTTTAAATTGACAAATAAAATTAACCCCTATTAAGATATTACTATGTGTGCACTGGGTCAAGGGCTTATACTTTTGGAATGTACATGAAATAATGATTTTTTTTTCTATTTGTAAGTTTTTGATGACTAAACAGCATATCTTCAAATCAAACTATACCTACCTATAACATAATATCTTCCTATAATTATAGGAAGATATTATGTTATGTAATGAAAGATCATCAATTCATGTTCAACTTTAGCAATCACAGCAATCAGGTAGCTCATTCAATAGGAAAACGATCGGCCGTTGTTGTTCAAATAATGTAATTCAGAAGCACATGGGTTTGAAAAATTCTTCACCAATATTCCAATTGAAACAACCAAAGTTTTATACTCATCTTCCGTTGTTTCAAAATAAATATTGAAGCAATCTATAACCGAATAGGTACAATGAAACATTGTTGGTTAGTTGCATCTCAAAATCGCAATTTCTCCTTTTTAGCGGCTCTGTAAGAGGGATTGGATGTATACCTATATTTTACACGATAACCCGGCCAATTACATACTTAAATCAAATTTGAAAGTTTCTTTTTTTTTTTGAAAAGTTAGAATATTATTCTCAGGTGGTCCCATATGTATCAATTTTACCTTGATCCGACTAGTCGTTTTTGAATTATAAGTACCTACTTAATAACACATAGGTATATTTACATTACTGAAAATCAAAGCACATAAATAATAGCTAATCCTATTACTATTATAAATGCGAAAGTTTGTATGTTTATTTCTCCTTCACATATAAACTACTGAACCGATTTTCATGAAATTTGGCACACATATAGAGGGTAACTAGAATTAGCACATAGAATAGTTTTTATTGCGAAAAAATGATCATATGAGACCATTAGCCACGCGGGCAACGCCGCAGGCAAGAACTAGCACTAGATGCACAATTATTGCTCGTAACAACAAATGAAAAGATAGGTATATCTACATTTTTAAGTGAAGATTACCGCAAAACTTTGTACTAATAGGATGTTAATAAAATGTATGTAGGACAAGCTTTAAAAACACAAGATATTTTTCGAAAACTGTATCATCAAAAAGCGGTTATTTAAACTGATTATGAAAAATACTTTTTTATTTCAAACAACTACACACTCACCTGGTTTCTACTAAACTCGTAACTAAAGCTCGGCGAAGTTGTAAAAACCGCGAGGTTAGCAACAAGTTAGTCATTCAAAAAGACATATTTATACGACATAAAAGTAATATAGTAGGGACTAGGTAGTTGATCACCTAAGTCACTTGAAATACACTTCGCCCAAACCATACATATTGTGCCCAAACACTGCAGTAGATGGAAAAACAAAACATCGGGAAAATAGCTTTTCTATCGCAAAATCATCCCCTAAAAAAGGCTAATAAAATAAAGGAGATCAGATGTAAAGAAATCTATCTGTTTCTCCTATAAAAATGTTAGATTATCTGGTCAACAACGTCTGTAAACAGCCTTAATTTATTTGCCGTTGTTGTTGAATCAAGGTCTTTAAAATCCGTGAAAATCATGGCTTTGGTCTATTTCATATCCTCTTTTACTTGCGAGCGGACGGATAGAAACAATTTTATTTAACAATGTATACTTAATAGTCATCATAAAAAAGTAATTAAAAAGTGTGAAAAAGTACCTAATGTTACAATTCACAAAGTTAGGTATTTCCATAAAAATAAAAATATCCTTTTTCACGTTTAAATTTAAAATTTGAATTGTTTGTAATAATTTATACAAATGGAATTAAATTGGACTTATTTAACCCCGCATGTGGGACTTCGTTCCCCAAATCTCACAAATACAACGGTGAACCTTCAAGAGAGTTTTGAAATCGATTTAGAAGACACAAACTGGATTTTAACATCATCTTTCATTATTTTTACCATGCAAACTGGTGAGTTAAAATACGTATTCAACCGTGTACCTATAAAACCAAGATTATCAATTCGACTACCTATATCTTTATTTTTGCTTTTTATGTTTGGTATGCTGTTTGGGTTGGGTCGGGCAGCAATTAACGGATTTTGAAGATTTCTTATTCGAACGGCAGGTCATGAATCTAAGAAAGTCCCATACAAATTTTAGCAAGATTCCAGCGGTCGTTCCCGCAGGTCACCCCCTAGTTTGTCCCGGTCGGTGACATGTGGGAATCCTTTTGAAAAAAATTCCCGCATGTCACTGGGGGGGACAAAGCGGTGACAATCGGGAATTTATTCATGAACATTTTTTTCTACAAGGGTTATATCTTTAAGGGTTCTTTTTCAATAAATTAAATTAATTTACATAAGGTTTGAAATTAGATCTTTTAGAAAGTTTTTTTAAGTAACTTAAATAATTTATCTTACCTTTCCATCATAAAAATTAACAATTCATAACACATTATTAACATAAATTTATTACCGAATATTAAAATACTCATCCTTTATTGATTGTTTCAACTGCATTCTACTTAAAATATAGAATATAGTAGGTGTCTTCGTTCTATTTGGATATAATAATCAAAGAAGGGCCTCATCAATAGGTCAATCTACTATTTAGCAATTTATGAATATTATGAATAAATTAATTAAAAAATAAATTAGGTAAATTAAAGTAAAGTATTCTGTGATTATGAGCTAATGAATAAAAATGTTACTTCGAAAAGACATCTGTGATTTTACAAGTAATAGTGATTATTACTACAAGTTGAATGTAGATTTATGTTTAAAAACTTTGAAAGCAAAATTGATTTTTGATTCGTTTTTTGCCAAAAAAATGTAACTTTCGTAAATATGTAACTCCAAATAGCTCTTTTTCTATCTATAGTTCAAAAACAAATGTTCATTTCCTTGCATGCATGTTAGTTTTTTGATTAGAGTTTTATTGACAAACGGGATTTTTTCTGAATTCCCGCTTGTCCCCCACAGTGACATGCGGGAATGACCGGATTCGAGTTATACTACGAGTCACGTCCCTCGACTACACAGTAATGAAATCACACTCGGTTCCTTGTAGTTTTTAACCGACTCCAAAAAAGGAGGACGTTCTCAATTCGACTGTATGTTTTTTGTGTTTGTTACGCCATTAATCGGCCAATAACATGGTTCCTTTTTAAAAAAGATAGCTCATGACCCCGACGTGGTCCCATGTTCAATTTATCGTGATCCGACGTCCGAAATAGATATATCGTGGTGTTTCATGAGATATACTTCATAATTCACTAATTTTCGTTTATAATAATCATTAGACATTAATGATGTCATCAACATAGATAAAAATTTATACATTAATTAGTCTATTCTGGTTACATATATTTACTAACATCCATAACACTAACATATAATTTGCCTTATTAATTACAAATAAATTAATGAATTCGTGAATCTCGTCAATGAAATAAATAAATCTTACATGTTACTTTGCACTTTGATTACAATAAAACGAAAATATTGTAACACTAATTTTGCTGAGGCTTTTAATTTCCCTAAACTTTTAGTATTTTATCGTCCTCGTGATTTTGAAACACTTTCTATGCAACTTGGTATGCTGTATACCAAGATTCGAATCCGCTGCTGGACAATATCTTCCCACTCCTCAATTACAGCGATTTTCAAGTCTGGCAGTGTAACAATCGGACAGGACCCCTTTTGTCACAAACGGCGTCATTTGAGCTCATCCCAGGCATGCTCTATTGTGATCAGGACTATGCGAAGGCTACTCCATGGGGCTGATATTTACATCTTGAAAGTAATCATTCACTATTTGCGTGGTGCAGGTTTAAAAAAAAAGGTTGTGCATTGGGCACAGTTGTGCATTGCAAAGGTTGGGCATTGTCGTGCACGAAAACTGCATTCTTTCCCATATTGACTATTAATGGATCTACATGCTCATTAAGGATCTGTTCCACGTGTCATTAGCTAGTCAATGTCTGATTTTCTATGAGCACCAGCTCTGTGCCATTTTGTGACCAGCCCACAGGTGTACAGATCCACCACCAGATGGTATCTTCTCTTCGATACATTCTTGATGGAATCGCTCTCCGGGCCTTCTGTAGACTCTCGTCATGTTTGTAGAGACGAATCTTGATTCGTCTGTGAAAATTACTCCTGACTAATCACAGTGGCCCCGTGCATATCTGAGTCTTGATACACGCTCTATCAGTGCCGGCTTAGATTATGCTGGGGCATTATTCTAAGGCTGGGGCCCTTGGGCACACAAAAACCTGGGACCCTTTTGGAATATAAAGAAATCAAACTTTACCATTTTTTTCGCTATGACTTTTTGGATAATCAATTACATTATTTAATTTCAGTACGTCATTTATAATATTAGTATGCTGCTGGTTTTTTTATGATTACCTAGGATGATAGTTTCTTTTGGGATTTCTGTTGAGCAAAATCTTCTATTAAATCCCCAAACTCAATTTTATGAAGAATGCCCATAATCATTGACAAATTACTTAGTCGTTCTTAAGCTGCGAAACTAAATGCTCTCGAATAAGGACAACGAAAAAACGTAATGCACCTATCCAAAATATTTCGAGTTTGAATGTGAGTGGAATAGTCGATCCTTCGGGGCCCTCTGAGTATAGGGGCCCTGGGCACTGGCCCCGTGTGCCCTTATGGTAAAGACGATATTGGCTCTAATTTAGGAGTATAATTTAGGAGCGGGTCAAAGTGATTTTAAATTTGCTTCAGCAAGATGTCTTCTAACAGTTCATGCATTTTGGGTTGCTACCTCCTGGCCCGTTCAATCACCTGACTTAAATCCCATAGAGCACGCGTGGAACATGCTTCAAAATAGGGCTTTGAGGGATTTCCCTGCGAACAATGCAACGGAAGACTGGGATAACTTAATTCAAAGTATGAAAAATCGTTGCAGGACTATTATAAATGTCATGGGTGGTTTTACAGACTACTGATTTCTCACACAACAGTTAAAAACAATAACTTTTCGTTATTTTTCACATTTTCTTGAGAAACACAATTATTGTTAGTTTTAGCATTATTTCACGTTTTTCCTTTAAGTATAACATTGTTTACGCAAAATAATAAGTTTTTTTTACTATGGAGTATACTCAGACAAATGGGCTTTCGGGAGCATTACACAACTACGTTTAATCAAAAAATTAAGAGAATTTTAGATTCACTTTTCACATAATATCATATTTAAATTAAAAATCTACAAATTCAACAATGAGTACTTATCTTCTAATAGTGAAACAGATATCAGTTTTCGCGATTTACTAAAATCTCTAGTCATTAAAACTATCGCAATTCGCAATCAGTTACCTATTTTTTTAAATAACGATAGTACTACTAGTACTAAAACTTATTTTTTTACAATAGGTAACCTCAATCGCAAACGTTGTGAATAAATTTAAACGCAAAATACTAGCCAACTTTTTTGGTATATTCCACATTATTAATTTTAAATTTTGTGTTTATTACAATTCGTAATACAGATAAACAAGCCTTTACATGTTCAAGTATATAGTGACCTTATATTCCCTTACATGTGACCTTTCAGTTAGTCACACAACTAAGGTCACGTGTTGGGTGTTCGTGTATGTATATTTTATTTTAAAAATACCTAAGATACCTAATCAGCTTTAAACCCTGCCTTTGTGAAATATAATAAAATAGGTATTCTAACGATTACTGCCAAGAGACAGTATCAAAATGTTAACAGCAAGTCACATCCCTACTTGGAATAAAAATTGTTTTTCCTGCCTGCGCACTTTTTGGGGTCCACTTGAATTTTGTTGCCTTAAGTATAGCGCCCATTTGGACGGGCCTGGACGGGGCGCATTGCAGCGCAATAATCCGCCTAAAATCTTGCAATCTAATTTTGTATGGAGCATAGCCCACTGTGCCGGGGTGCGTCGGCACTTATTATTCCGCGGCAGATTTCCGCGCGGCACTCCGCTCGCATTCCTTGATGTGGCCAAAGAGTAAGTACCAAATATTACGATATCACTATAATAGAAGAGAGCATTAATGTCATTTTAACGCTAAAGTTCTGTATGACAACTACTAGAGGCGCCACCTTCCATACTTGACAATTTTAACGTCGAGTCACCACTCTATTTGTTTGCATTACGCATTGGTATTGAGTAACAAAAATCCGCGGATGCGATGCTGCCCGGCCGCGCCCCACCTCAGTGTGCCTTGAACTGCGTTGCGCCCCAACCCTACACGCTTCGCACCGTCAACAGTGGGCGCTATCCCTTAAAGCTACCTCTCGATTGGTTAACATCGGTGGACGTTGAGTTACTCCCTCAGTGGCCTGTGTGCTGCTTAGCTGGGTCACCTGTATTATTGTAACGCTATCAAAGAGGGCAAATAACTTTTATATTTATACCAAAATGCCGAAATACTTCAGATTAATTTCTTTCTATTTGCATTATCCCTTTTACACCCCTTTGCAGTCAAATGTCGTCGCTCCATGATGAGAATAATGTTAAAATAAAAACTCTATTCAAATTATTGTTTGTGACACTTGGCACTCGATAACCTCTGTCTACCCTGCAAGCTTCTTGGCCTGCAAAAAATGTATCTTCACGCCCATATATCTAAAATCTATCCCGAGCAAAAAAAATTGTTTCCTTAATACACTAAAGTTATGTCAGATTTTTTTTTCCACATCAAAGCAATTCAAAAGTTAGATTAGGGCGGAATAGTACTCAACAAGTTTAAAATGGTGAGAAGCAGAGCTTAAATTCAATAAAAAATATTTATGTTGCGATTTCCTGCCTGGGTGTGTGTGTGTGTGTGTGTGTGTGTGTATGTGTGTGTGTGTAAATCAATAAATAAACACTCCTGGACAAGTTACACAAATTGAATCTAACCCCAAAGTAAGCAAATTATATGCTCTTGTTATTGGTTTTAACCAAAGATTCTCATACCATTTAATAAACACCCAGACCCGGAAATGCTGTCAGTCTAAATGTTCATCACACAAATGCCCCGTCGGAAATCGAACCCGAGCCTCACGGTTAGTCAGTGTAGTTAGACGTGTACGCTAGCCACTAGATCAAGGAAGCTATCAAACGGTGCGGTGTGTGTGTAGCTGGATATATTGGGGTCCTTGGCTTCTGGTTAGTCCACTCCATTAACTACCTACGCACCGTCTTTCTTTTATTTTTTCGCGCCATAATACGTTTGTATTTTTCGGCGGGAAATTACCAATAAAATTATTTTATTTATTGTCCCTCATCGCGTGCCCGTTTTAATCGTGTTTAGCTTTCTGAGTGTTAATTTGTATTAGAGTGATAGTATTGTGTATGAGCAATCAATACGGTGCAGTGGTTATAGATATATAAATAATAGTGAGAGAAAAATATACGGACTAGCATTGCTTTCGTAAGTTGATGATATTTATGATTATTCGAGTTAATAAGATAATTTTATGTTTGCCAATCTAATTTTAAGCATCCCGAAATATTTCTTATTTGAACACATTGCCTGGTGTTGACGTAACTTACGGATAATTAGGGATATTATTACAGCAAAAATTACTTACTCGAATAAACGGCATCACGATAAAAATAACGTAATTAAAACATACTAATAGTGGCTTGTAGAGAATAACAAATAAATATCCCTGGATTACATTACATAATCTTACAAATAGATACTAAATCCCAAAGCCTTTTCTATTACTTGTGTGTATTATTAGCCAACAATATTAATATAAGGAAAAACTTTTGAAAATTGAACAAAAAAACAATTGAAGTGACTCTATGTACGTCCTTAGCGTCTTCTTCAATAATTTCAAACCAAGTGAAGCATAATTAAAGTAAGTTTCATGTCTTAGTGTGATTGTGTAATGTTTGTAAGAGTACCTACTACTTTTCTTTACTTTTGTAATTGTATTATATAGCTAAATTCACTGGATACATTTTTAGCCAGCGGAACATCTACCTAGAAACTACGGGGAACATTCTGAGTTTTAGATCTTTATTCGAATTAAGAAGTGATACTGATAGCATATGTTTTAATAAAAAAACTCGAAAACTCGTATGTTGGTCATAATCTATAAACCCTAAAAGTAATGGTCATATGATTTTTTTAATTATTATGTAACTAAATGTAGATCGTCTAAGCTGAAATGGCGCGCACCGCCATACTTACGTACGCTAGCTTATACGCACACGAGTACCTATAATTGTTGCAAAACTAGTTCAAGTTCAACCGAGTATAAAAAAGGAAACATGTCGTTACATACAACATACACACACACACACAGAGAGAGAAAGAGAGAGAGAGAGACTTGCACACACTTTAATGGATTTTTTGGCGTGACAATTTCTATTTATTTCAGGTTTTGGGATGCTTGAATCTGGCTGTGTTTCCATAAAGAATGAAGCCAATATCATGATGAAAAATCTAGCAGACATCTCGCTTGGTGGTTAGTCTTTTTATAAATTCTTAACTTCTCCTAGAAATAATGTAACCTATGTTCATCAGGTATAATGGCGACTTCTAATAGTAAAATATTTTTTCAAATCTGTCCAGTATTTTCGGAGTTTATTCAATACAAATCGTCGGTCGGTTCGGGTCGTTAGTAAATATGCCCGTCAGCTGAAGCAGCGACGCCGCGGGGTCAAAATTGAAATTTTTAATTTTGTAACATGTTTTGAATGGTGCGATTTGAATAATTCAAAAAGTAATCTAAATTTGTTGAAACAGACGAATATGAAAAAAAATTTGGATAAGAATTAATATGAAGACGCGGATAACATAGTCCGAATATGGTCACTATTTCTAACAACTTTTAAAAGGTATAAAAGTAGTATATTGCCGTTACTATAATAGTTAGATATATGGTGTCGCAACGATTTTTGGAGATATTAATGCGTTCTTTAATAAAGGAGAACATATTTTTCTGCTATCATTAATTATTTCTGCAGTTGTAAGACATTTTATAGCTCACTTTTATACACCTTGTGTTACATTACCGAATTTTTAGTAGGGATGGCTTTTTTTTCTAGGAATAAATAAAGCTTACGTTCATCAGGGATAATGTCGGCTTCTAATGGTGAATCAATTTTCAAATATTTCACCTTCATTTATAGTATAGATAAATCTGTAAAAGGATATTTCAAAAAAACGTGTAGATAAGTAACAATGAGCAACAAAACATATTTTTGTCAGTCTTTCTGTCTGTCTGTATTTAAATCGCGATTCACGCTGAAACTACTGAGCTGATTGTAACAACATTTGGCATGTAGGTATATTATGTTCCAAGGAAGGTAATAGGATACTTTTTATCCCACTTGTTAAGTAACAAATGCAATAATTCATTAACGCATAGTCCGATTTCATTTACCTTTTGTTTTTTAGTATATGCTTTACAGATTGTCCCATATTTTTTCAAGTTTTGTAGTTTTAAAATTACAGACATAACAACCTCGTTATAGTGACCAAATAACTTGAAATTCAGAATGTAGAGAAACATTTGAACGTACAGGCTACAAACATATTTTCATTCAAAGTGTCTTTGCATGGTAGGCAGAAATTATGGAGGTACCTCTAATAATTTAAGCGCAGTCAAACTGCAAAAACCTACTTCGGTTTCTACTACGATGTCAGCTAAGTAGACAAAAATAGAGTAGGTATTTTCTTAGATTTGATTGGGTTTCCATCATCATCGTCGTTTAATCATATCGGTTCAAGATAAATTAGATTTTTTTAACTCAGCAAAAAGCGAAACCTTGAGATTTAACTTTGTTGAATTATAAATATCATATTATTTTACCAAGTTAACGCACATTCCTGGCTACGGTAAAAAATGGAGGTATTTTTCAGGATTGACGTACTGGATATTTGGCTACGGCATGTCATTTGGCCAGAGTAAATTCTCGAACCCTTTCATTGGTGTTGGAGATTTCCTTGTAGATCCTCCAGTAGGCGACGCGTTGATGGGACCCGTCTTTGCTTCCTTTCTGTTCCAGTTGTCGTTTGCAACTACAGCTACTACAATAGTCAGTGGAGCTATGGCTGAAAGGTATACTGATTTTTTTATTTATTTACTTATTGTAATTTTTGTGAATTGTCTATACACCAGTATCATCATTTTGGGATATTATTATTAATTATTTATTTAGTTTACGAAGGGGCTAAAAAGGACTCGTAAGAAACAACCTATTCACTTCTATTACGGCATGATATACAGTTCCGGATACACCAACTCAGGTAGTTCCGAGGCTCAATAGAACCATTTATAAAATAATTGGTAAACACGCTTCCGATACAAAAAAATATGGTTCTGCATCTTATTGTCCGAATCCGGGATTAGATATGATGGTTGACGATAGGTTTGCCACCTATCACAAATTTTCCTATAGCTATTCAAATATTTGAGGACCATCGATGACGTTACTTTTCGACAAGCCATGAGTTGAGGCAGCTTTCAAGTCGACATATCTTGCCAAACCGTCGCTTGCCGGTACAATGAGAAAGTTTCATTATATTGATATCATTAAGTACTTTAAATGTAAAGTCAAAAAAAACCTTTGAAAACATATTCATGAATACGTTACCAAATTATAAATTATTTAATATTACGTAGTTTCATTATATTGATATTATTAAGTACGTTAAATGTTAAGTCAAAAAAAACCTTTGAAAACATATTCCTCAATACGTTACCAAATTATAAATTATTTAAGATTACGTATACTAACAATGGCAATACCGCTCAGCAGCCGACGACGACGTCACGTAGCCTAGGTGCGATCGGCGCGCCACATCTCGCTTATTAATATTGTGTTCGCATCGCAGGCTGCGATACGCAGCTTTTGTATTGTTAGTGGGGATTTTTTAGCGTCCCATCGTGTATTAAATAAAATGCGACTAATAAAATGTAAGCGATGCTCGACAAATGAGCATATAACTTAAGTAGGTACTGTCTGGTACTCATGAGCTGCGCGAACGGGCGACCTGTCATTTGTGTGTCACACTTTTTGTCCGTGTGAGCGTAATATCAAATTATCACTTTCATTTACCATGTTGTTATTGAATTTTTTTTTTGCAGTTGTATTTTATTTTGCTTATCCTTTAGTTTTAATATTTAGGAAAGTTAAGTAAACTTCCTTATTCAAGATTTTTTACACCGGCAGGTGTAACTTTAAAGCATACTGCGCATTCTCGTTCTTAAATACCATCGTGTATTGCGTGCCCGCGGGCTGGGTGTGGGGCGACCACGGATTTCTTAACAAAATGGGCGCTGTCGACATTGCTGGGTCCGGTCCTGTGCATCTCATCGGTAAGTACCTGCAATTTGAGGCTACAAATTAGACATAATATCTTAATAACTACTAACCGAATGTTAGAAGGTAAATACTTATTAATGTACAGCAAGCGTGTTAAACCCGTAGATAGTCGAAATTCGAAAATTACGATTCATCTTTAAGGTTTTAGACAATCAGTTAGATTATAAAAATATTAATATTGTGTTTAATAATTTGTCTTCCAGTTCTAGTCGTATGACTTCATATTTTTGCAAAATATCTTACTCCGTACAATTTCGACACTCCTACAATATCCCCCTGCGCGACTTCTAATGCTGGGTGCACATATTTTGCGTCATTTTTTTAGTACCTATGTACGATTTTCAACGCGTGGCATCGAAGTCTATCATTTTTACTAGAGTTGACGGAAAATGATGCGAATATGTCACACTTCGTGGCTTCATACGTCCCGATCTGTCTATTCACTTTAATCAACTAAACTAACCAACTGGTTGTGCAGATTGGAACTTGGTGAAGGAATAATTCCAATCTAACCAACTGGTTGTGCAGAATGGAACTCGATGGCTGACCTTCCACTTTGACTAACTAAACTAACTTTTTAACGATTAATAAAAAAATGACAATCTAAAATCAAAACCTAGCTTTTCAATGTTGGTTAAAGAACAGAAACAAGAATGCTTGAATAAAAGTTTATCTATTTTAACATTAAATAAATATAAAAAACTGGCCAAGAGCGAGTCGGACTCGCGCACGAAGGGCTACGTACTATCATCAAGTAGTAAACTGCAAAATTATAGGTAGATTTTTGATATACATCCGGGCAGTATGACAACGCTCACCACAGACGCTCGCGCAAAAAGGCGCGGCTATGACTCGCTCCGTGATGTTACCTCTCCCCGCTACCCACGAGGCTGTTGCTAAGCAACCGCTTCGCGCTCGCGAGACCACCACACCGCGGCGCGGCGCTCGCATCGCGTTTAGAGGCACGAACTATTTTTATTTTTGTGAATTTTTATGTATTAGATTAGGTATTTATTTTTATAGTAAATATATTTCTAAACATTTACTTACAAATATTCAAGTTTCTACCTGTTTATTAAGGCTCCATACTTAGTCAGCCCGAAGAGCCAATCAGCGCACTCCCCCGTTCCATGATTACTATGAAATATTGCGCTCTAAAGTAAATGTCTTAAGCGCCAAATCACTATTTTTGACACTATAAAAGTAATTTAAAAAAAATATAAAAACTGAAACAGTTATCTTTTAGGTATAATACTTATCAATGTTTATGTTAATTCTGGTGTCGATATTTTCATAATTGAAGTAGACAGTTGGGTTTTGCATTCAAAAAGGGTTAACTTTTTGATTTTTTTTCTATCGAGCAAAGTGAAATGAATCGTGTTTTGCAAACACTAGTCTTATAAAGCATATTAATGTTAATTTTGTATATTTTTGTCGCCAAGATCCATAATTGCTTTGTATGAAAAAAAAATAGTATATTGCTGACGTATTTTAGCATACATGGCCCCTTAAGATTGAGTAAAAATTGCTTAAATACTACGTTTGTTGTACGGGAGCTCCCCTTAACAATTTCCTTTATTATTATTTAATTATTTATTTTGAAAGGTAATATACAAGTAAATGTTCTGTGAAAATTTGAAGCGTCTACCTGGTACCGTTTTAAATATTGAGCAAAAAAATACGAAAAAAACACGTTTATTATATCGGGACCCCTTATAATTTAATTTTTATTAATTTTTAGTATTTGTTGTTATAGCGACAACGGTAATACATCATTTGTGAAAATTTCAGCTTTCTAGCTATCACGGTTTATGAGATACAGCCTGGAGACAGACAGACAGACAGCGGAGGCTTAGTAATAGGGTTTCCCTTTTTACGCTTTGGGTACGGAACCCTAAAACAAACAACTAAAAAAACCTAATTATCTAAATTTTTCAAGCGCGTGTCGTACTGAGATCTGACCAGTTATACATTGTAGCATGGTCTTTCTGGTGACGTCATCTCTAATGATGTATTGTTTCTTACGAGTGTTTGGAATCTTACTTTCAATAAATATTTCACTGTCGACAATAACGTTTAACAAACATAACAATGTAACGTTTTTGTTCAAACATTTATTAAGTGCCGAATGGAATTATTCCAAAACATTGTTGATGCAATGGCGAAGCCCAAAGACGCTGGTACTATCATGAGGCTTTTTAAGTAACCGTTCAACATAATACGCCAAAAATGTTGGCATTTTCAAATGAATGCTTTCATTTTCTGATGTAATGTGTTGCCACCCTTTGAATATTAATTCTTTTGGTAGAAGTGGTAAAGTTGTACAGAGTCCTACAATTCTCACATACTTCATATAATAAGTTGTTGGAACAAATTGAAATAATAATAATAAAATAACACGTCTTTTTTTTGGCACCCGAAGACTGACGCGGTAAAGCCGTGGTAAAGCTATAGCATAAGCAGGCATGAGGGGGGACTACGCATGCGCAGTACCGCCGATACAAGCAAAGCAAGTCTAGCGTTTTGACACAAAACCGCGCTTTAAAATAGCTTACCCAGCGCTCCATTCTCACTATTCTCTGCACACACTTTCCTTTCTGTATCCGCGGTATACCTTCCATTCCTGCTAAAAGCACAACCAAGATATACAATTTCATTAATTTGTTCCAGAACTACATCATCAATCACAATCTTTTACATCTGTTCTGGCTAAGTCTCTAAGTAAAAAGAGCGGTGTTATAAGTTGAACGTGTGTGAGTGTGTGTCTGTCTATGGCATCATAAGTTTTGAATTGACGCACCGTTTGTCTGGGGTTCATTAGGTTGAAATTAGTTTTAATTTTGCAATGAAAATGTACCTATTTTAATTGTGTTTTTCTCACATCGTAGGTGGGTCATCGGCGTTTGCGTCAGCACTAATGCTGGGGCCCCGCTTGGGTCGCTACGCGCGCGGCACGGCTCCGCTGCCCCTGGGCAACCCAGTCAATGCGGTCATGGGAACCTTCGTGCTGTGGTGGGGATGGCTAGCTTTCAACTCTGGCAGTACTTATGGGGTGTGTTGATAATGTTTATTAAGAGGTCAACAAATCAATGCTTCAAAGCATAACGGTCACCAAAAAATACCTTACTGCTGACTAACTCACTACCAACTCTACTAAAAAGACGTTTCTAGAGTTGAACTCTATTAGATAAACCTAGATGAGTCCGACTTTGTCTAAAAATAAATACACGCATGCTTAAATAAAGAAAAAACCTTATTTAATATTGCCTGTATGTCAAGGATCAAATTTTAGATGCTATTCCTAGAGTCAAAAACATAAACAAATTATAATATATATATTTGTTTCTAAAGTTGGAGCCTGATATTGGACGTTCGCCTCGGCTGACTCAAGTCTACCTCTGGCTGTAGTTATTTGTGTTCTTAATGGTTATTGAAGCTTCATTGGTACCTCTTGCTGGTCCTGCTACTGCTTTAAGTGTTTCTAGTTTTAAATAGTTCTAGTCATGAGACGGCGCCACCTCTTATTAATGAACATTCCCGGCCATGCTGGCTAGTCCCGACTTAAGTTAAAGCAAGAACTTACTGCATTAACTGGTGTACTTTGCTATACTAATCAGCCCTTTTTCTAACATCCCTTAGGTATAACAGATCCAATCGTCGATCGATTTGTATGTATCAAAAATTACAAAAGCCGTCCGCGTCGTACTCGTAGATATTATTAGTACTTAAATTTCTCATTACAGTTGTTATCGCTTGCCTATTGCAAATTACACGCTCGAAAAAGTGTTAGTGAAGTTATATTATACATAACGTGACCATATATTTTTTAAGTCAGAACGGGATATCTGCGGAAATATATAATAAAAATAAAATTTTGTAGTGTTATTATATCTTTTTATTGTAGAAGATAGAAAAATAATAACATAAAATAATCAGGGAATGGGACGTGACTTTTAAGTCGTATTTTTGTATTTATCGGCGGAACAATTTTTTTTTCAAAATATCAGGTCTTGCTTTTAGATAAGCGTGGAACTCAGTACATGATTTACTTATATTTATCTTCGTAATCAACATAGCTTTAATTACTGCGACACTCAACTGTGTTTTATCACTTGTCCATATTTTGTTCATTTGAGAAAAAAGTCTTTCAACGGGTGTATTACTTCCAGGCAAACAAAATGTACTCAATTATTGTGGAAAAGTTTGTCACAGGAATATTGTTAGTACGAAAGTGCTAAAATAATTCGACCCAATATTCTCAACATTCCAGCCAGAAACTTTTTCAACTGTCGCAAAATTGGAAATAAGTGAAAACTCGTCCAAGACTTTCGTATCTTGGCTGTTGTTAATAAACCCTTGCGTGATCAGTAAATCCAGCACTTTCTGTATTTCTTCCCACGTATGCACTTTTGTTAAATTTGCCCATTCATACACTTCTAGTTCTGTGTTCTGTGTAGTCTTATAAAAGTCAGCCGCCGCAGTTTTAATATTCTGCAGGTCAACAGCAGCTTCTCTTTCTTGTAATTTTACAAGCCGGTTACGGAGGGTGTGGGGAAGGTAAATCGTATTCTCTTTTAGTGCCAGGTTATCTCGGCTACGATTAATTTCCTGAACATTCTCAATGGCCGACACATTTTGCCCTTCGATTTTCAATACAGCTCCATGAAAGGTTGCTGATTGTGCATGCAAAAAATATAACCACAATGCTGACATCGGATTTTCGAAAAAAGTCTTTAAAATATTTGGGCATTTGTCGATACTCAAAAATATTTTTTCAAAGGCTGAAACATTTTTAGAACTCTCTCAAGCGCGGACATTAAGGCCTTGTTTTACTGTAGCCCAGCAGTTTGTGATACTCTGTCCCGGTAGAATTACAAAACTCTTTCAAAGCTTCTACTCGAACGCTGTAGATATAGAAAGAATGAGTAAATTTTTACTATGATGCATTCGAAGTCAACAGGAAGACAATCAGCGGCAGTTTTGATACCGTTCTGGACTATGTGAGCTCCACATCCAATTCCAATGAGTTTTCTGCCGAGTGAGTTTTTCAGTTTTGAGTAAACATTATTAATTCTTTTCCTATTCTTTCCCCCAAAGTTGCAGTTCGTGTTGTCTCCACAAAACGCCGCAATTTTTTATCCAAGTCATTCAAAGACAACACTTCCTTTAAATAATTGACAATAATATCTGATGTTTCACCTGGCTGCTCCCGAAACTCTATAAGCTTGACTTTCACGCCTTCGTATGGTAAAAAATAGCGATTCAAAACTGGGAATAATTTGATTAAAGCGTCCGATAATAAAGTTATGCATTGGATTTTGCGTAAATGCTCTTCTAAATCTTCAGTTGCCATAGGTGACAGCACATTTACAACAATAGCTTGAGACTTCGTACGTGCACATCTAAATTTTTGCTCAAAACATGCTTGAATTAAAGGGGAAGAACAGTCATTCGAACGAAAACTATGATTATGTTGCAAGGTGTGAAACGCCTATGTACCCTCATCTGCAGCTATCTCCAAATCTTTGACAGTCGGCAAATCGGTTCTCTTAAAAAAACTAAACATTGAAGAGCTTGAAGCAGCACTTTGATCAGCAAGCCTGTGTTTTTCTGATTTTAAATGCTGGCTATAGCACTGGAGCCACCATGTCCAACACTAAAATCAGTATGATTTTGCAACTGAGCGGGAAATTTAAACTATCATTTGGTTTGTTCGCGAAAACGGGACTATGTCGCCCTAGCTGGGGACACCGGGACAGACAGTCTAAAACGGGACTATCCCGTTCAGAACGGGACGTATGGCCACGTTTATTATACAGTATACCTTTATGATCTACACTGGAGTAGAGCAGTCCGCAGACCGAAGCCTCTGCCAACATCACACATATACCTACCTAGTGAATTTGACATTGTGTTACTAACTTACGTTCGTTATCTCCAAGGCTAAGTCATGCATTTTGAAATAATTTATCGCATACTTAAATGGGTTACAATGTTTATACAGCTTCAACTTAATAATTCTTCGTCAACAGTTCAATACCAAGGTTAAATAACTTGTTAAATTTGCTGAAGCTCTCTGTTTGGAGCAGTATTCTAAATAAATTTTCTTAAGCACTGTCAGAATACCACGGTGCATTCCCTCTTGCTTAACACATAAAGTACAAGTCGTCAATAACCCCTGACAAAATCGACACGTAATGTAGATAAGAACCATCTCGATAACAAAAAATCCGCATCAAAATCGGTCCATCCGTTCAAAAGTTAAGATCCCACAGACAGATAAGTACCTATACACACAGACACGTCAAACATATAACACCCCTCTATTTTAATCATGGGTTTTCATCAAGGATGTTTATGTGTAAAGTGAAATCAATAATCATTGACTAAGCCCGTCTGTTTTGATATTCCACGGTGTGAAAGTTTCAAATAGCTACATATTATTTGTTTGAATAAACCTAAGTAAGTACGTGGAAGCATGAGTCGTAGATAGGTAGGTACCTAGGTAGGAGGTAGGCTGAAGCCTAAGTACGTACTGTTGAATGTACGGTTCAATGCTGAAAGAATAATTACTTGCTACCATGGCTAATACCACCATTATCCTAAATGGCGCCATTTTAAAATTAAATGAGTTAAACAAAATGGAGGATCATTACGCTGAGCACGCCACTGTAATTGATTTAATTTGTTTTCGCTAACTTACATAACGTTTGTTTTAAAAGTTAACTTTTTTTTAGAAACTAGTCATATTACAAACGTAGTCACTTATGACTTGTAATTAGTTATGTTTGGTGTTGATAATATACCTAGATACGTAAGTATCTTCCTCTATTAACGCCTGCGTATTTTAGGTAGTTGTTTATTAGGTATAAATTGTAGGATAAAAAGTAGCCCATGTCCTTCTCACAAGCGATATTCTATTTTTTAATAAAATATTTTAACAGCATTCATACACATATTTAAATTTTTTCAAGTATATTCTATTAACCCCTACGCAAAACATGGGTGCTATAAGTTTCACGCCTGTGTGTGTGTGTTTTTTTTTTGGAATGACTAATGTGTTGCCAACCTCGCGGTTTTTACAACTTCACCGGGCTTTGTGTGTGTGTGTGTGTCTGTCTGTCTGTGGCTCTTCAGCGCATAGACGAAATTTGACACGTTTTTTTTTGTTTAAAAGCTGACGTGATCGATTTATAACAGACGTAGAATAAGCCTTCATTTTGTGTAACAGTGTATGTAAAAATGACACAGAATGTGACAAGCCTAAAGGCCTTCACACACGGCAGCTATAATGTACATTAATATACAATACATCCCGGGATGTACAGCTTTACATTACATCAATGTACCACACACACAGCAGGTATTGTAATGTATCTTTCCCTTCATTTCATTAGCATACGCCCCGATTGACGCACTTTTTAGACATGGATCTGTTATACAGGCTGTTCTTATTTTTATATTATATTTACATGGACCCGTCTAGTTACTTACAATTAGAATTACTAGATAGTTAATCAGAAGATGATTCGTATTGTAACTTTGATCTACGTATTGCCACATGTGCCAAAAACAGGAAATTGAAAAATAGAAAGGAACAGACAGACTGTTTGTACAAGTTTGGTTTGTACCAACACAGTACACCGGACAAACGCCAGAAAATGGGTTCTATCCTACTCTCTTGGAGATAGAACACTAACGAAACCCTTTATGTGGTGTCTCTGTCTGTAACAGCAATTTTTTGAATATCCTGTTCGTAAGGAAATGCATTGAGATGTATTAAGATGTATAGAGATGTATCGGAATGTAAATGTATATTTTGGTATCTTTCTGCAACTTGAGATACGAAGATGTAAAAATGTACATTATAGCTGTCGTGTGTGGTCTCCTGACGATTTCTATAGAGAGATGTAATGAGATGTATCGTGCTATAATATATATTTTTACATTATAGCTGCCGTGTGTGAAATGCTTAACTTAGGTTCCCACAGCCCACCACCGCGACCAGACCTCAAATAAAATAAGAGCACGGGAAACAATATAAATTATTGTGATGTCCTTCGCATGTGACAACCCTATGTACAAGGCCATCATCTCATTTGCAGTTCTTTTGTAAGCTTCGGACTGGATATTATAAGCGCTGTGGGTAGGCATTTATTTTACATTTAAAGCACTAACGAGTGTAATTCCTGCTGGTAAACCGATTAAGGTCGAAAACATTCGATTCGCCTTACCCAGATATTTTATACTTACATCATACTTTCTGATGGCGAGGATTTGATGATGAGGACCTTGTGATTAAACTTGAAGATACTGGATTAAAGTTTTAAAGTTACAGTACTCTAACGGCCAATGTTAATAATGTATCTCAATCTAATGGATTTCAAGCAATCTAGATAGCTGCATATCCGCCGGCCTATCCTATACCTTATTCCCATATTTATCCTGCGCACAGATATATTATTGGCGAGCGATAACATAAAAATGAATCAAAATATAAATCTTGGACAGCGAGTTTTGGATTAGGATTGATTATTAATATTGGCCGTAAATAAAACTCTTTACTAAATCGTAGTCTTACCGTACCTTACCTTATGGTATACCCATATACGTCATAAGGTAAGTTGCTATAAAAATATATATACCATAAAAAATACCATAAAGACGGACATTTAGCAAGATAGAAATAATATTGCTTTATGCGTTCTTGGTAGGGCCCCAAATCAAGGTCATGTATCGATGCGTTTCGCTCGTTGAATTCCCGCCCCGTCCCCCGCTTCTTACTAATTATTATTTCTAATTTCTAATAAATACGGTCATTTTTCAAATCGGTTGATTTTGATCGCGATTGGGGTGCGTTAGGATTTTGTTTGTGTTTGCCTTTTTTTTCGCGAAGTGTTCATGAGTACCTTTCCATTGTGAAAATTGAATAGGGGGTGGCTAGTGTGATACTGACCTCACTTGACGCCTCCCGACTTTTTCTATGGGTAGGGTCGAAGATTTGACTGACGTTGAAAGTAGACCTTACAATTGAACCGACCTTGCCTTAAAAGGTTATAGGAAAATATGAACCTACTAACAATACTTAAAGACACATCAACAACCGTGCTAAGTTTTGCATTGAGTGCCTACAATGGTGGATATGTTTAAATATGGATGTAAATAGTGTGAATAGGTAGGTACGTAAATCATTTTTGTAGTTAGGTACATACCTAAGCCTGATTCTTATCTTTACCACACGCCTACATTCACTATTTTTTTATTATCAATCAGTTCAAGGCCTATCTTCGGGATAGGACACGCAATAAATGTAACACGCAATAAATGTAACACATACGTACCGTATCTATTTAAGTGTGTTTCTACGCGCGGGGGACGGGTCATTGAACTTGCGCATTTGAATATGAAATATTAATAATGCTGTATTTAATTTATTTTAAGTCCGATCTTTTTAAATATTTTTTACTGATTTAGTTATTTATTCAGAATGTCCGTAAAATATCGTGCACTAATTTGAAAAGACCTTACATACGACAACGCCGCTTTTTTGTAGGTAGTCATTCGAATTTGGTTGGATAACCAGCGTTTGCGTTAGGTACTGTTTTGGTTTTTGTTTATATTTACTTAATGCGAAATATTTCACACTGGATATTTATCTTACATACATCAACTCACTAATTTTAGTTAACACCTAAACATCTTAGAGAACGTACCCATACTTTGTAACCCGTTTAGGGAGGAGGGGGGAGAAAGGTCTTTTTAAAATACTACGATCAGTCACAGATTATTGTTACGTAGTCGATTTCGCCTATTGAAATTTCGGACTAGACTCGAATATGGTGCGCAATTTGCGTGCTTCTTAAACTCACATAGTGGCATAGGTACAAAACTTGCGTCAGAAGTATATTGATACCTGCCTACGTCAGCTGATTGAAAAGTCACAGGCCGTTTGTAGTTTAGTGAAGTTGTCGAGAGTGTAAGCTATACACTAATTACTACGTAAAAACTTGAAAGGGGAGGGGAGGGGGTCTTTGCGTATAGGTACTATGGTATGGTATGGTATTGGTTGCGTATGGTTACCGACGGGAGGGAGGGGTCAAAAAATCTTAAAAAATAGGTCACGTAGTATGGGTACATTCCCTTAGTTTGAGCCAGTTATTTGTGTGGTGACGTCAAAGGACGCCGTTTTTTTTACTTTAAATCACACTAGCGGCCCACCCCAGCTTCGTAAGGTTATGAAAGATAGAACATAAACCTTCCTCTTCAATCACTTTATCTATTAAAAAAACCGCATCAAAATCCGTTGCGTAGTTTTAAAGATTTAAGCATACAAAGGGACATAGGGACAGATTAAGCGACTTTGTTTTATACTATGTACCTAGTGATTATTCAAAAACGCATGTATGTTCGAGGGCCACAATAATTCAATTCAATAAATTTTTAGCCTAAGAAAAAATGAAGAAAATTTTGAGAAAGTAAAGATTTATTTTTCAACATAGTCTCCTTTCAATTCAATACACTTGGACCAGCGATGCTC
>NJDC01013320.1:0-19008 GCA_002245475.1 Calephelis virginiensis | reverse complement strand
AATCATGCCTGCTCGTAGTGTTCCTGATGTACCAAACAATTAGGAATTAAAAATACTGTTCGTTCGACACGTGTGTTTAAAATCATTGACATTTGATGGTACTTTGACTGATCTTTCAAACGATGTGTAATTTTAAATCCTTTTTGGGCGATCAATCGAACTGTACGATTGAACTACGTTGCCGGAAGGCACAATTCACTTATAATTGACAAAATGAAAGAGACCAAAAATATAATTCATTTGTTAATAAAATGTTCATCCTTTGTTGTAAGATAAGAAGTTATTGAGAGTTGATCCTCTATTATATTATATTAATAATAATAATAAGTATTTTAATTATCATATAATTTTCTATAAATTTTAAAGAAAGAAAAAATTTCGCCTCAGACAGGATTTGAACCTGTAACCTTTCGTCTCAAGCCGACGAATGCTCTAACCAATTGAGCTACTGAGGATTCAAGTCCCGTGGCGAAATTTTCAATTCCTTTCTAACCCGTTAACGCGGGTAGTTATGTCCTATAGATACACAATTCTGAGTACCCACCAAATGAGTTCATCATTACAGATGGAAATTCACATTTTAGAATGGCCATAACTTTCGTTTTTCGCAACGTATTTTTATTTTAGCACTTGCCCTGTGCTTGGGATAAATTTTCTATAAATTTTAAAGAAAGAAAAAATTTTCATATAATTATCATACAAATAATACTAAGTATAAGATACTATATGATTGACATATTTCATAATGTTATAAATAAATTTAATACAATGAACAAAAATTGCAAGCCGGTAAAGGTCAAATATATGACACTAATACTTAGCATAAGATAAACTATATTTCAAAACTATTTGATGCAATAAACGAATATGACTATGACTTTGACTATGACAAAAAACATGTAGTCTAGTGCTAAGAAAAAAACTAATCCAGAGATTTGAGAAGGAGGACTACTGCGGTGTGACTAAATGCCAGTTTTATTTAAATGGCTGCAATGCGGTATCCTGACTCAAGTCATAAAAATGTCTGTGAAACGTAGCGCAGTATGGCAGGAAAGCTCCTGGCATTGATTCAGAAAGTTTCCCTCGGAATACGGAGGTTTATCTTACAAAGGTAATTAATAAAATTGTTAATAAAACTCTCTGCGCTAATAAGCCAAGATTTCGATAGAAGGTATTTGACTTGCTGTTAGAGAAAACATAATATAAAGATTTTCTTGCAGATAAGCATAAATAATGAAATGTTTGTAATAATATAATGTGATAAATAATATAATTGTTATATTTTTAGAAATCGTGGAGTTTGTTTCGCCGATTCTCCACCTGCCTGGCTAGGTTTGGAAACGGTGGTAGTACAAGGATGATAGATTATATAGGATAATGATAGTTCTCGCTGCTGACTGGTTAGGTTAGAAAACGGTGGTAGTATACGGTAGATAGGGTTAAATTTATTTACATTTGAAAATTGTTTATAATAATTTAAATCGTAATACATTTAAAACGTTTTTTTTTTATTAAAACATATCATGTACATAGCTAAGTAATTGCTTTTTATAAATATTAAAATATTTGCACAACAAAATATAGCAGAATATTTTCAAATGCTTTAATATCAACATATTCCGCAAATAAATATTTTTTTCATTTTATTTCAAGTTCCCATAACCAAGCCCCAGATTTACATACCATTAACAATTTTGGTGTTTCTTATATCAAGCAATCTGTTTGCTTGTTTTATTTCCAATAGCCTAAACCTACTTATTTTCTTCGCGGGAATAAAACATAATTTTTAAAAAGCGTAGTATATTGTTAGTAGAATTGCAAAACTGACGCAACGAGATTCCGCCTCCTAAAGCCAAGCAGAACCAGCATCCCACAACTAGAATTATTTTCCTTTACTTACCATAACTAGAATTTATTACTATGTATTAATGGGTAAAACGTTATTTATTACACAACAGACAGATACAACTCAAAAAAATCACAGCAGTCTGCCAGTAAAGAATAATGAGGAAGTCATAATAAAAAAAAACCGGCCAAGTGCGAGTTCCGTACTATCCTATTAATATTATAAATGCGAAAGTTTGTAAGTATGGATGTATGGATGTTTGTTACTCTTTCACGCTCGAATGGCTGAACGGATTTGTCTGAAATTTGGAAGACATATAGATTGTGACCTGGATTAACATATAGGCTATTTTTAATCCCGATCGCACACCGGGTTTCTGTGAAAACGCGGGCGAAGCCGACGGCAACAGCTAGTATGTTATAAAAATGTTCCTTGTTCTGTAGATTTCTTAATGTTTTTAGTCTATAGGACTAGACTTTTTAGTACGTATATTTTTATATAATATATAAAAATATACGTGTATATATATATATAGCAGCTAGTCATCTATATTAGAAAATCACGTTTGTTGTAGATATATACTAATTTTTAATATAGCTATAGCTTGATCCGTGATATTACCTCCTTCGCTACCCGCGCGGCCATGGCTTAGCAACCGCCTCGCGCTCGCAGATCGCTCATTTTGTGAGTTTTCATATATTAGACTATGTATTTATTTTTACAGTTAATATATTATTTCAAAATATTTACTTACAAATATTCAAGTTTCTACCTGTTTATTAAGATCGAGTAAAAATTGCTTAAAATTATGTTTGTTGTATGGGAGCCTTTAATATTTAGTTTATTGTTATTTAGTTATTAATTTTGAAAGATAATATACAAGTAAATATTCTGTAAAAAATTTGAAGGGTCTTCCTATTACAGTTTTTAATATTGAGCAAAAAATACAAAAAAACAAGTTTATTGTATGACCCCGCTTGATATATATATATATATATATTTCTTGTTCCATACTTGAGGGTTGCCTGGAAGAGATCGCTGACTTGGCGATAAGACCGCCTTTGTGTATCTTATAATTCAAATTTTATTTGATGTATTTGTAATTTCTCTGTATTTGGTGCACAATAAATAGTTATTGTATTGTATATTTTTTATAGTATTTTTTGTTATAGCGGCAACGGAAATACATCATTTGTGAAAATTTAAGCTTTCTAGCTAACACGGTTTAGGTATGAGATACTGCCTGGAGACAGACAGACAGCGGAGGCTTGGTAATATGGTTTCCGTTTTTACCCTTTGGGTGCGGAACCCTAAAAATTATAGCAATACAATGTACTAACTCCGAAATAAATAAAGATATTACACACCAGAGCAACGAGCGAGTAAGTTTTATTAGTAAGGGGGTTAGTATTCATAAAGTAGAGTAACTCTTGAAACTCGATTCATGTCGTTTTGGAAATATGAATCGATGTACTCTTAAATACAATACTGACGCACTATTAGCTATTACCGGCGTCGGACTTGACTTCTTGAGTTCCGGGTTCGATCTCTTTCCAATAAAAATAACGTTCCCGGGATTGGATATGTGCCCGGTAGGTCTTCGGCTAGCCTGTAGGTGGTGGTTGTGCCTCTGCCTACCTCTTATATGGATATGGACTATAGGTACCTACTTTTTTATTAACATTTAGTTAATCCTATCCTATTAATATTATAAATGCGAAAGTTTGTAAGTATGGATGTATGGATGTTTGTTACTCTTTCACGCTCGAATGGCTGAACGGATTTGTCTGTAATTTGGAAGACAGATAGATTGTGACCTGGATTAACATATAGGCTTTTTTAATCCCGATCGCACACCGGGTTTCTGTGAAAACGCGGGCGAAGCCGCAGGTGGCAGCTAGTTAATATTATAAATGCGAAAGTTTGCATGTATGGATGTATGGATGTTTGTTACTCTTTCACGACCGAATGGCTGAACGGATTTGTCTGAAATTTGGAACACGAATAGATCGTGACTTGGATTAACATATAGACTACTTTTTATCTCATTCACATAATAGGTTCCTGTGAAAACGCGGGCGAAGCCGCAGGCAACAGCTAGTAGTAAATAATACATTATTATGTCGTATACATTGAATCATTCAAGCTTAATCTTAAAAATCTGGTAGTACTTTGTTCAAGAGTACTTAAAATGACATATACGATTCCAATTTCCAATTCGCATGACATCGAGATTCAAGAGTGAGCCTACAGATCAAGATAGTGATGCCGTTATGCAACAACTGTCAGTAACAGAAACAAAGATCAATCTAGATGTTAAAAAAGTGATGACTTGTAAAAACCTGCCAAAACCAACAACTGTTAGAACTATTGTAGATCAGTGCTACATGACATCATACACCAGCTGTCATGATAGATGTACGAAGATAATATACATGTTAAGAATGGTACTAGTTTGCCTGCCAAAAGTAACTGTCATATATTGCAAAACTTCTCTTCAGTAGGTGGCCGGATTGTTAGAGACAGTGGATATTTGCGTATTTCATAGTTCTAATATTTTTTGAACAAAACTTTATCGACAAATTTTTTATGTAACGCCCCACAAAAAAACCAGTGTATGATATCGCCAAATTTCTTATGTACAGCGTTCTTCGTGATTTTTGTTTCGTCTGAAGGTAAATCTTCAAGCTAGCTTATAGTTCACCAAGCGGCCTGTCCTGAGAGATAGCTCGAAGATCTACCATCTCTTTGTGAGGTAGCGCAACGCGCGGTATGTAAAGTTTAATTTTCGAAATGAAACTTATTTTCGTTGACGCTCCACGTAAAATTAAGTCATGAAAAAATTTCATTTCTCACGTGTGTACACTAGTATGTACTCATATTTTTATTTTTACTTTTATTGTTTTAGGGCTTAGCTCAAAAGCGAGCTAGTGATGCAACTACGGAAGAGCAGTGTCGGTGTAGATATGTACCTACATATCCTGAGCATTTCCGAGGTTTGGAGAATGTGACCTTCCTTGATCGGTCTGTACAGTGATGACCGATGTTATTGTCATCATTATATTATGAGTTCTGTAATATCTGTTAGATGTTACAAGGTTTGAAGGAGTAGATCTACATTTCTATGTTATGATGTTGGAAGGCAAACAAGCAAATTTGCTGGTGGTAAGAAATTAACGTCACCTAGAGACATCAAAGTCAGTAATACTGCGTTACCATCCTGAAACCGGGATGATAGGCCCCGAGCAAAAGTAAGTTTACCGGATACCTTATCCTCCGAACCGGAACACGACAAAAACAAGCACTGAAATTATATGGTGGCAAGAATAGGTAAGTCTAAGAACTCACGGAGCGGTTTTTGTACGATTTTAAAATTAGTTACGGTCCAACTTTGACCAATGGACGACCACTAGTATAACTATAAACTGCTTACTATACTGTTCCCTGCTTACTTGCTTACTTTCTTTGGCCCTGTAATAGTCCTGATACCTAATGCTCAAATAACGATACCAGTTGCTGAAACAACAACAAAAATGTATTGTGGAAAGTACAAAATTATATCCATGAATTTTGTCTTTGAGGACTTAGCACATAATTTAAGTGCAGTAAAAGTTAAAAAGAAATACTTCGAGTTCAAACAAAAAAATTGAGTAGGTACTGTTATCGATTAGCCTGAGATTCCAACATCAAATCCAGTAGCAATGGAACCAATTCTGAATTACGCTCTTTGAACGAAAAATGTTTTTGAAGCGAAACTTCTTTAGAATCGTTGTGATTTCAAACCGGATGCAACGGCAAAACGGCAGGTAAGAGACAGAAATACAAAAACGTGTAGGATTATATATTATATGCATCTCATTCTTTTGTCGATTTATTTTATTTAGATATGTTTGTTTGTTTGTTGCATGTTTCTTTCTATGTCTGTTTCATATTGTAAGCTCTATTCAGAGATTGATAGACATTAATTAATAGACATTGAGAGAGATTGATAGACATTGATAGAGATTGGGGAGTGAGAGCGAGAGAGAGAGAGAGAATCTATTTGTATACGAAAAATATAGGAGTCGAACATATAACCTCATCCTATTTTCAAAGTCAAAAACGAGCCAAGGACACAAATAGAGAATGGAATAAATCTTCATTAGACAGAGAGAGAGAGAATCTATTTGTATATGAAAAATATAGGAGTCGAACATATAACCTCATCCTATTTTCAAAGTCAAAAACGAGCAAAGGACACAAATAGAGAATGGAATAAATTTTCATTAGACGAGTTCTAAACGATCATAGATTAATCTAGCATCATGAATGACGTTAACATCATCCTTATGATGAGGTTTGACGGTTTACTCAAAGCGAGCTACGGACACAACTTCGAAAAGATGTAAATACCAAATTTACAAGTGTGATTTTCAAGGATTAAACGTTAAAAGCAACGTTGTCAATATTATCATTTCATGAGTCCTATCACATGTTGTAGATGTCACGGGGTTGAAGGCTTATCTAAAAAGCAAGCCAAAACACAATTGTGGAATGGATGGAAATTTCATCATCATTTCTATTTGTGGTGTAGTCAAGAATTTGTTTATCGTCATAAACCACGTTGAGAACTCAAGAAATGTTAAGTTTTACTCGTAGTTTTCTGCTATATTAAATCTATTCTATGAAAACTGTTCATTTGAAATATTTTGCTAAATAGAGAAATGACAAAACATTGAAGAGTTCATGTAAGTTACCTCGAGGATCACTGCAACCTAGATTCATTGGAATCATCCCTTTTTCTCATTACTAAATTCCGACTCAGCCTTCTTTACTTCCAGACAAAATCACCTTGTTTAGATGTTCATTCAACTTTCAGTATAATCGTACGAATAAAATAGTAGAGTAAATAGACATAATCTATATCTGTGCCAAATTTCATCCAGATTCGTTCCGTTAATTTAAAACACTTGCTATTCGCGATAAAGTTTTGAAGTTATACGTCAGTACGCGCGCTATGAAAAAATAATGAGTGAAATTTTAAGATGCGCACGCATCTGTGACACAAAAATAACATCATGAAGTTGTCTGCTTTAGAAACATGTTCACATGTTGCTATCTTCACACACATGTTTTAATTTTATACAAGTGCTATTTATGCATTTTTGTTACAAGTTTTTTTTTGATAATGCTATAATCAACTGTAATTTCTCCGATTTTTTGTGATAGGACGGCTAACAAGCACACGGGTCTGCTCGTGGTAGGAGCCAAAGAGTATATGAATACTACGTAATAAGAGGCGGGACTTCCCTATGGAAGTACATAGCAAACCCAAATTTGTTTAAAGTTAACTTGAAAAAGTATAACCCGTATAATTTGAAAGTAAGTCTAAAGGCATTCAGATATAAGACAACTAGTGTCATATGATTTGGGCGAATAAAAAACATAGCAAACTTATTTTTTTATTTTTTGATATGCAAGTTGCGCCAAACTGGTAGGAGCTGTAATTATTAGCAAAATTTCATGCAGTTTATGTTTCAAGTAGGTACCTAATTTAGATCATGTGTTGAAGGTTGTGTTATTAGCCCCCGACAAAAGTTGAGGGGTGGTATAAGTTTGACGCGTTTTCGTGTGTGTGCGTGTCTGTCTATTCATGGCATCATAACTTTTTAACGGATAGACCTATTTCAATGAGATGTTTTTGTTTGAAAACTGACATGATCAAGAGCGTCTTTAACTACATTGTATATAGGTTAGGTCGGGGGTTCAAAGAATATTTTTAATTTTAGGATTACTAATTTTCTTAGCAAAAAAGCAATGACTACAAAATATTTACGGGACTACGTTTAAATTAGTATGTAGTATTTACATACCCTTTGATTACTATCGCTTGTAACAAATAGATTGTTATAAACAGAAGAAATTTTTTACTTTGCCTTGTTGTTTTTTCTTGTCTGTGTTTTCTTTATAGTGAAAATCATATATAGCTTTGTAGTTTGCGGCTAGCGACCATAACGTCAGTATTCGTCAGTCGTGTACAGGTTTTGAAGATAAACTAACCCACTCATTCTCTTGAATCGTAACCTCTTTGGTGTCTACAGGCGTCATATATTTCTTATTTTTCAAAAATATTAAGGCGTCCAAAAATATTAATCTCTTGCCATCAGGGGAACCGCGTGCTGTTCTCTGTCTTTTGCAATAAAAAAAAAACAAAAAAACTAGATCTGCTATCTACAATTAGGTATTCATTACACATGTATTCATTCATTTACTGAAAAAATTGGACCATTAAAACAAATTCCGTTTACGCTTAAACCGCTGAACATTATTTAAGTAAACTCCGTATGCAAGGCATCACATTCGTTTTCATTATCTCTTTCATGTCAAGTAATTAAAAACAAGATAAACATACACCGTCTGATTATTGGCTGCCTTATCACATAAAAAAGGGTTGCGTTTCCTTTCCTTTTGAATATAGTTTGTAAAAACATTATAGCGTACCACACCAAGTTTTTATACTACTTAAATACATATCTTTACGCCTAGTTCCTCACGACTTTGGCAGAGTGTATTGAATGCCAAGTGCCACGATCCTTGCTTCACTTACTCATTTACCTATTACACTTTTTACACAAACATGACCGCCTCGTTGGTCGAGTGGGTAGCGTACAAGCTGACTGACCAACCGCGAGGCTCGGTTCGATTCCCAACGCGGGCAGGCATTTGTGTGATGAACATTTAGGTGACTGCATTTCCGGGTCTGAGTGTTTTTATTAAATTCATTCTGGTATCTATGCTATTTATGTATTTTTGTGTATTAGTGTCGTTGACTAACACCCATAACACAAGCATATAATTTGCTTACTTTGGGGTTAGATTCAATTCGTGTAAGTTGTCTGGAAATACTTATTTATTATTAATAAAGAGTACTTACACTACCCTCGGATAAAATCCGGTTACTTCAACGAGAAATGTACCTACGCTAATAATTTAAGATAGTTATTTAATTATTAGCAGTCTTACTTTAATTCATTGGGATATAATCAATATATTTTTTTTATAAATTAAAAAATAGTTTCTTTTATATTGATAAAATTTAACAAATCCAGAAAGAAAGAAGTTTCATATTAGACAGGAATCATTGTCGCCGAATACGATTAGGTTTAGGCAATTTAATTTCCTTCTTACAAAAGAATGTTTGCCAAATGCCAAATGTTTTCGTATTATAACTCAACGTAGCAAGAGAAAATAGCTATCGACGTAATTGAAAAGAAAGGAATTAAAAAGATCTGTCAGTAGCTCAACTTATAGAGCATTGCGATTCACGATCGTCTTTGAGGAACAATGGTCCAAAATCCCGGCCACATCATCATGTGTGCCCATTGGGCACACCTATAACATATATGTTGTCTATAGGTAAATATTTGTCTTTCTAAAAAAGTATGCAAAAATATGATAGCAAATGACGCCAAATTTAAATAAAACCTAATATGTTATATATTTTGAAGTAAATAAAGAATAAAGTTTAAAGGCCAGGGAGAAAATAAATAAAATTTATTTGGCCTTAACTTAGAAGAAGCCATTAAAGTTGATCACCAAGTAAGGTTTTAGGTGTCAGTATTCATCATGTTCTACAACTAATGCAACACAAACTCCAACATTACCAAAGCCTATAGTCATATGGCACGAAGTTAAAAATAATTAATCGCAGAAAACTGCATAAACCTAATTTTAACTATTTTATTAGGATCGTCGCGATTGAATAATTATTTTTTCAAAAGATAGCTAAGGATTTGTTTTTATTTTATTTATGCTTAATAATGGATAATTTTTTGCATAAAAACTTATGAATTATTAACTAAAACTCAAAAATCACTAGTCGGCTAATAATAAAATTAACAAAGGACCACCTCTGAATCATGACCTATCAAAAGAGAACCACGAAAATTGGTTTGTATTTGGCCGAGTAATCGTGAAACAATCATAAATAAAAAATAATAAAAATATATGCAATCAAAATATAAACCTCCTCATTTATGAAGTCGGTTAGAAATACGTAGAACTAAAACGTCGTTACGTTTTTTCTTAATAGCTATTCCATGCTAACGGCTAAAGCTATATTAAATAATAGTTTTAAAGAATAGTAGTGTCCAAATATTACAAAATAGATTTAAGTTTTTTTTTAAATAGGTAGTAAGTAGGTAGTAGATTTCAGATTTTTTTTATTGTAGCAAACATGTATTTAGATCAAATTTAAATTACCTAATCCATGCGATCAAAGGATTTTCTTTTTATTCAACATATCGGAAGTAATCTCTACGGAAGTAAGCTAAAGCCTGAATAATTATGATGCAATAAAAAAAAACATTACAGGTTATGAAACACCAGCTGTTCAATATTCAGCCTAAATTACCAATTCAATTTATTCTAAAATTGAAACTCTACACTCACTGGTAACAGAACACGTGTTACAGTTTAAAGAATTATAAATACCAAAAATACATACCGGTAACACGACAAAACGATTATCCACAAGTCACAACACAAAATAACACACTAGACTCTATCACAAGTCTATAAACGGGGATATTTTTCTACCGTTCGCGACTGGGGATTAGGGAAGTTGGTAGAATTTTCGGTACCGCGTTCAATGATTTTCGGAGGTGTCGACGGCAGTTCTCGTTGGACTGAGTTAGGCGGGCGGATTCGCCTGCGCTCGGCCGCTTTCGTTCTTTATATTTAGAACTTGGCTCTCTCCTCGGTTTTATATAGACGTGAGTACATCTATAAAGCAAAGCGAGATGCGGTCGCCATGTATATATAGGAATTATCGTTTTATTCGTCGGATTGGAAATGTTTGCTTGTCAGCGTTGGCGAATTACGGATTGACTTTTTTGGTATTGCATAATTCATATATTAGTATCGTAAATACTTTCGAATAGTAGATTCTAGACTTTCTTCGTTTATTATAACTTTTAATGCCACATGTTAAAATCCGAGGTTAAAATGAATTATACTGCCAAATGTAAAAAGATTTAACCCTAGTCAGAAAATAACTTCTACTTATACGCTCTGTGGTCTAGTGACCCGGCGTCGGACTTCGCTTTTGGAGTCTCGGGTTCGACCCCGGGTCGGACAAAAAATAGAAAATGAGCATTTTCAATTTTCTAAAAAAAATAAGGTTGGCCGCGGTAGGGTATGTTGTAACATATTTCCTTATAATATTTAAATTTTACTAACCTTGTAAATATCTCTGTTTTATTATCTTCTGTTCTAGAATTCATATTAATTACTTGTAATGCGTACATCTTTCGATCCTTGTAAATATCTGTTTTTTAATATTTCTGATCTTGTGTCCCTTATGATTGTTATTGTTTCTGTTTTTACTGTGCTTTTCACAGTTTTTCTCTTCAATAATCCTTTTAATTAACTAAAATACACCAAAATTTACCATTTTTGACATCTTCAATGACAGTAATGACTAATTTGAAGATGTCAAATATATTTCTTTTTTATGAGAAAAGAGGACGTTTAGGTGACGTCAATTTTAAATCCACCAATCAGATCGCATAATTTTAAATTGTAAATTTCGGAACAGGTCGGGCCGGTATAAAAGGATGACGATCCAGCCGATCTGGGCATTCTAATTCTGGCATAAGTCGACGGAATAAATATTAAGAAGAAGTTACGGAGGAACTGCTGCCTGCTACCTGGTGCCTGCAATCTGGTGTCTTCTACCTGGTGCCTGCTGCCTGGTACCCGCTCCTCGGTGGTGGACCCGAGGATCCTGAACCGGCGGTAGCTGCCCCGCCGGTGTACTTCTTTGGCCACCTTCCCAGCTGCCCTCTTCTACTGCTGCTCCTGGCCGCTGAGGGAAGGTGCCAAGATGTCCCCTACTCCAGCCGCTGAGGCCTATAGCAGCGGTCCTCCGTGCTCCCCTTTGTGCTCTCCTCCGTGCTGTGCTCCGTGCTCCGTGCTCCGTCGACCCGTTTTCGAGCCACCGACGTATCCCACGCCCATCTATTTTCCTTTTTCTTTAGCCGGCAGAAACTTTTATAGTGTACAGTGCACAGACCTTTATCGAGACTTTTTTTTATTTTAAATACAGTGTAATTTTGTTTAAGATTTTATATTTTAACCTCCTCATATCAGAATTCTCCCTACCAACAGCCAAACTTAAGCAAGTTTGACTGTTTGTTTGTTTATTTTTCTGTTAACATAGCTAACGTAGCTAAGCCACCCCCGCTACGTTACGATGTGCCCCGTTGGTGTTAAGCTTGCCACTTATCACATTGTGGGACTAAGTGTCTTCGTGGGTACCCTGATTGTGCCTCTACTTAATTCGAAAGGATATGGGCGTGAAGATACTTTCTTATAGAAGCCAACTTGGAGTTACATGTTTAATCCAAGAATGTGCAAATGATACTTACGCTCAGAAATCAGAATGATTATGAATTGATGACATGATTATCGTAGTCTACTACTTCGATACTCCGTTCGCATTTTTGTGGTTCGATGTTTGCCTTGACTGCATGAGGTCCCAGGTTCGATTGCCAGGTTGAATAACTCGAAAATGCGTTGTTTCACTTTCCCAACAAAAACAACGTAGCCCGTGATAGAATAAGTGCCCCATTGGCGATAGGTCTGCCAACCTTGTGGAATAAAAAGTACCTGTTTTAATGATTTTGGAAGGCAAATAAGCCGACGGATTTCCTGATGTTAAGAAATTCACGCCGCCTAGAGACACCAAAGGTGGTAATGGTGCGTTGCCAACCTGAGGCCGGGATGCTAGGCCTCGAGCAAAAGTGAGTTTACCGGCTACCTTACCCTCCGAACCGGAACACGTTTTGACGTTATGGCGGCAGGAATAGGTAAGGCGTTGGTACCAATCCGGGCGAGTCACTGCTAAACTCTACCACCTAGTCAGATGTCACGGTGTTAGTGACGGTGAGCCTATACTCGCCTTTTACAAGCTGACTGGCAAGGAAGGCAGATGGTATCTCACACTCATATTCCCCGAAGAGGTAGGCAGAGGTACAACCAAGGCACCCACGACTAGCCGAAGACACTAAGTCCCACAATGTGATAGGTTGCAAGCCTATCGCCAACCGGGCACATTTCCAATCCCGACCAACAATTTTTTTTATTAGAAAATTGGAAAATTCCAATTTTCTTTTTGTTGGCCGACCCGGGATTCGAACCCAGGACCTCATGCAGTCAAGTCCAACACCCGGACCGCTAGACCACAGAGGCGATCGATAAAGTAAACAAATTATATGCTTGTATTAATGGTGCTAAACAGAGATAGCAAGACATATATATTTCATATATATTTCATAGAAATACTTTGACAGTTATAATTTAGTTAGTAAATATATATATTTTCCGCCTTGTCAGTCCGGGTCCTCTGTGTAAAACAGATCAACTGCCGTCCTGCCTGGCAGCTCGTAAGAAGCGAGCAAAGGTGAAACGGGTCGTCACCAACAAGACCACACGTGGCAGAGTGCTGTCTAGCAACTTGCCCACACAACAGAATCTCGTGTGTCGTCGTTTGTACGGTACGGTCGAATTCCTGAGGATGCCTCGGTGTAGAGGCGAAACGTACGTCGAGTGCGATTTGGTGTTCTCTGTGGTGAGTGCTTCGACAAAGTTGGCGAAGGACGTGACAAGTGGTTTTGTTTCCCGTGTTCGGATTCTATTTGTGATGTGGTCGCGGAGGTGGGAGGTGGGAACTTTAGGTAGGGTTGTCACATGTAAAGAACGTGACAATTTATATTGTTTCCCGAGCTCTTCCTATAGTCGTGTTCTGGTCGCGGAGGTGGGTGGTGGGAACGTCAGTTAGGCTTGTCACATTCTGTGTCGTTTGGAGGATTATTTGCCACAACGGTTACACTGCTTACGCGGAATTAGCAAAATAAAGGCTTATTTTACATCTGTTTTAGGATATTTTTTTGTTGACGAATTGCGTTACAAAAGTTTAATTGAATTTAAGGTTATTTTAGCTCTTCTTTTTATGGACAGACAGACTCAAACAACAAGCGGACAAGCATACGGCTCTCCTGGTGGCAAGAGATAGCTGTGTCCAATGATATTTAAAAACATTTTAAAATTTTTAAATATCATTGGCTGTGTCATAATGACACCATAGATGTTTTAAATACGTTGCTGTTGTGTGACAAGGGTATTTGGTTAACTGTACAAGTACTCAGGATAACTCTATATGTTACTGCTGTGGAACACTCTACCATCAGCGGTCTAGTTTTTTTTTATGTTATAGGAAGGCAAACAAGCAGACGGATTTCCTGATGGTAAGAAATTCACGCCGTCTAGAGACACCAAAGGTGGTAATGATACCCTCCGACCCGGAACACGTCATGACGTTATGGCGGCAGGAATAGGTAAGGCGGTGGTACCAATCCGGACGAGTCGCTGCTAAACTAGCTAGATGTCACGGTGTTAGTGACGGTGAGCCTATGCTCGCCTTTTACGAGCTGTCTATTCTACAAAAGAGCCAGACCAACACGGGGAAAATATCTATTAAGTATCCAGTTTTGTTAGTTTTATTAATTAATGTAATATCCGGTCTGTTAAAATGAATTGTACGATCTGTGAGAATCGCTAGGTCAAAATGTAGTCTAGTCGCAATGTTTTCTAATACGGCTTCTGGTTTATATTTATAGTATGGTTGTCGTAAAGCGGTTAAAACAGATTTGAATTTTTAAATGGGTATTTCGATAGTTTTCTGTATGGTTTCAAAATACAATTGGACCCGGTAAGTGTAGCTGCTGTCGGTATATCATCTACACTATAATGTTGAAGAGGAAAGATTTGATTGTGTGTTTGTTTATATTCAATAGGCTCTGAATCTACCGGACCGATTTGAAAAAAAAAACATTTTACTGTTAGAAGCAGTCATTATTGCTGATGGACATAGGGTGCCTTATTTCTATGAATAATTAGAAATTTGTCCACCCGTGCGAATCCGGGACGGGCTGCTAGTATACAGTCTATATGCAGTGTGTACGGTATGGCGACGCGTCGCCATGCGCAATCGACTGTGTGATTCTCTCCTATCGTAATATTTTATTTTATCATTATGAGTTATGACATATTTAGTTCCTATCATAATCTGTTTTTTTTGCGTATTACTTTTATAAAATAATGTCGTGTCGATGTTTCACATCTGCCAAGCGTCCCGTGACGGTTCACATTTTTTATTTCATAATATTAAAGAATATAATGGGCTGATAATTAATACTTAAATAATTGTGTAACATCTTTTAACACGCATAATAAATAGATTTCATTTCATTTCAAACTAATGTAAATTATACCTAAGTAATTTTGAGGTGGCGCCTAGAAGCACATTAGAAACGCAAGGTATGTAGAACTTAAGGGCTTAAATGAGTTCCTTCACAAGCGTTTTCGAAATCAATGTTAGCTTGCGCAATCTGATAAAAACTGGCCAAGTGCGAGTTGGACTCACGCACGAAGGGTTCCGTGCTATCATCAAGTAGCAAACTTATAGGTAGGTTTTCGATACACATCCGGGCAGCTTGACGCGCGTATACGCTCGGCTATGGCTCGCTCCGTGATGTTACCTGCCCCGCTAAGCACGCAGCCGTTGCTTGGCAAAAGCTTCGCGCTCGCGCGACTACCACACCGCGGCTCGGCGCTCGCACGTTGCGTTTAGATGCACGGATTTTTTTTTTAGTTGTTATGCATTACATTAGGTTTTTTTATTTTTATAGTTACTATTTTTCTAAATATTTACTTACAATTCAAGTTTCTACCCGTTTATTAAGATCGAGTAAAAATTTTGTTGTATGGGAGCCCCTTTAATATTTATTTTTGAAAGGTAATATAAAAGCAAATATTCTGTGGAATAAAATATCTTAAGCACAGTATTGAGTCAAGGTCTTATTTTCTGATAAAATTCTAAATTCGTAGTATTATGTTGACCTTTCAGTTATCTTTTCAGTTTATAACGAATTACTTACTAACGGCCAATATTAATAATTAATCCTAATCCAAAACTTGCTGTCCAAGATTGATATTTTGATCCATTTTTATGTTATCGCTTGCCAATAACATATCTGTGGACCGGATAAATATGGCAATTAGGTATGGGATAGGCCGCCGGATACGCAGCTATCTAGATTGCTTGAAATCCATTAGATTGAGATACATAATTAACATTGGCCGTAAGTCTGTTGATATTCATTATTAAGTTGTATCATAGCTACAAGGTGTAGATATTTTAATAAGAAATATTGCAAAATATTTTGAATTGCAAAGTTTGTGTAATTAAGGGTAGTGCAAACGGTATTGGATTTGGAACGGCTGATCATTTTCTTCAACATGGTGCGAAGGCTGTGATCATACTTGACGTCGATCAATATTGAAATCAGAAAGCAGTGGAAACTTAATCATCAAAACATTTCTTTTTATAAATTTGATGTGACTAAGGATTTAGATGAAGTTTGGACGAAACTAATAGAAACATACTCAATTATTGACGTGCTAGTCAATAGTGATGGATATATGGGTGAGCAGGATCCAAAAAAAACGATTAAAGTAAATGTAACTGCTGTTAAATTTACTTTTAACTTTAGATTTAATTAAATTAACTGTACATTCAAATTTTTGGAACACGCTCGATTTGATAAAAATGGTAAAGGAGGAACTGTTATTAATTTGTCATCCCTATGGGGCTACACATCTGAACCTTATATGCCTACGTATCAAGCTTCAAAATTTGCTGTTTTGGGATTCACAAAAGGAATCGGGCATGACTATAGTTATAAAAAATACGAAGTAAAGTAGTTGCTGCGTGTTCGGGCTTGACAAAAACGAATTTCACTACTCTACCAAAACGTTGTGTTGTGATGATATCTATTCGGACTATTTGGAAAAAAATACCTATACAAGAGGTTAAGGATGTAGCAAAAGCTATTTTAGAAGTATTTGAACATGCAAAAAGCGGTACCGCTTGGTTGATAGATGGAGGTCAACCTATTACAGGAGTTTAGTGTAATAAACAGTCTTTGTAGTCAACATATGGTAGAACTTCTATACTATTTATATAAACCATATTGTGTAACATAATTATATAAATGAATTAAGAACTCTGTTTATAGCAAGTATATAGTACTACTATTTATATTATGCGCTTCGGCTTTACAGTTTTTACTCTTTTTGCACTTTATACTTTTATTTTTAAATTGGCTGACCTTATCTAAATTTAAGCGAAATGATTAATTACGTGTAATAACAACTCTATATAGATATCTTTAAAATACATTCGGATTTCCGAAGCTTGACCAATATAGCCAAAGCGCATAATTTAAACAGTTCTTTTGTATGTATTTATGTACGCATGTTTCATGGTTTCCTAATTTTTTTTTCTATTTTTCTGTGCATATATATTTGTTTCTCTATTGGGTTCGGTGTACATTATATATTATGTATGTATAATACTGAATAGATAATATTTATACATTCTTAATTAATTTATTGTTTACTGTAAGTCTACTACTTACTTTTTTAACTTCTTTTTTGGGCGAGCTGGAAGAAATCACTTTACCTCAGATAAGCTGACCATTTGTAATTTTTTTTTAATTTTAAAGTTTATGTATTTTTTGTGTACAATAAATTAATTATTAAATAAACAATACAAATAATATTACAAATGAAGAAGTAGACAGGGTTTTGTTTAAAGTATTTTTATAATACAAGGCTCATATTTGTACTTATAAATTATACTTCATTTATTTTCTAATAAGTAAAAAAAGTATAGTGAATAAAATCTTATTAAAAATAAAAATGTACAGTGAAGTTGTTACTTGTTACCAATCTAACGCCTTACGTATCCCTGCCGCCATAATGACAGCTTCATGTTCCGGTCTGCGAAGTGATTATGTAACTCTGTTACCAACTCAAAATGGATGAGTATACATCGAATCGCTGTCAAATGACGTGTTTTGTATTTGCTATCTCCAGTGACCAACAGAAATACAATAGAGATAGCAAACACAAATGACGTCATTTGATGTACACTTTCACAGTTTGAGTTGACAACTGAGATACATAATCACCCCCCTGGTCATCAAATGTGGTAATGGTGCGTTGTCAACCTGGGGCTAGGATGATCAGCCTTCTGCATAAGTAAGTAAACCGGTTACCCTACCCTCCAACCGAAACACAACAATGACGAGCATTGTCATTTTGCGGAAGGAATAGGTAAGGCGGTGGTACCTTTATGTCCGGATGAGTCGTTGCAGGACTCTACCATCTAGTAGCAGGTAGACTTGCATAATACGCTTAACATCAAGGGTACGGACAACCATCCACGGTGCACCAGATCTATGGTGTGTATAGGCAGAGATTAGTAAATATAATTATATATATTGTCTTTGGTAAAGGCCACGACTTTCTCTTATCATTAAGAGAGCTGTGTGTTTGTTTGCTATCATACAGCATAACAAAATAAAAAAAATATCCTAATAATGCTATAAATACGAAAGTTTGTGAGTAGTTGATGGGTAGTTGAAGTTGAACGTTTAGATGTTTGTTACTCTTTCACGCTCGAATGGCTGAACAGATTTAACTGAAATTTGGAACGCAAATAGATTGTGGCCTGGATTAACATATAGGTTACTTTTAATCCCAATCACACAACGGGTGTGAAAACGCGGGCGAAGGCGCAGGCAACAGCTAGTCGGAAATAATTTTAAGTGGAAACCAAACATTTTTTTAAACAAACAATTCTCGATAATACAGAACATCTCCCAATTAATAATGTTACAGTTTTCGCTATATGTAGCCATGTTTCATTAAAATTCGTTTATGAGCAGATATAAGTAATCGTCTGTTTTCAGAGCAAAGGAAGTTAAAGATTTTTAAAAAGTAAATACTCAACACATCGTAATATGTTAATTTAAGTGAGTAAGTATCTTTACGCCCGTATCCCCGAAGCGGTAGGCAGAGGCACAGCAAGGGCACGCACGACTAGCCAAAGCCACTAAGTTCCACAATGTGCTAAGTGGCAAGCCTATTGCCAACCGGGCACATATCCGATCCCGGGTAACGTTAATTTTATTCATACATACATACATATCTTCACGACAAGTCCCTTACGGAGTAGGCAGAGAGTATCGAGTGCCAGACCTCACGATCCCGAC
>NJDC01013284.1:5031-15967 GCA_002245475.1 Calephelis virginiensis | reverse complement strand
GCGTTTTCGGACGTATTGGTTAACGATTATTTATGCTTCGATCTTGAAATTTCAGTAACAATGTTAAATGTGTCTTTGCAGCGCGTCGCTCAATCGCGATATGAAATTTTGACGCGCTGTTCTCGTAAGGCCTTAAAGATGAAGTTACAAAAGTTATGCTGGTTTACAATGTTTTATTTGATATTTTTATATTTTTTAGAGCTGTGGGATTATTATTGATCTTTTAACAAAAAACAACAAAAAAGAAAAAAACAAAAGATGTAAAAAATATTAAGTTGCTGACGTCTAGCTCTCGCAAGGCCTTAAAGATAAAGTTATAAAAGTAATCCTGGCTTACAATATTTTATTCTTTGATATTATTGGTTTTTAGAGCTTTGAGCTAGTTATCTATCTTTTAACAAAAAAACGACAAAAAAGAAAAAACAAAAGGTATACAAAATATCAAGTTGCTGACGTCTAGCTCTCGCAAGTCCTTAAAGATAAAGTTATAAAAGTAATCCTGGATTACAATATTTTATTTTTGATATGTTTTGGCTTTTAAAGCTGTGGGCTTGTTATCTATCTTTTAACAAAAAAAAACAATAAAAATAAAATAAATAAACAAATTTAACAAGTTGCTGACGTTAGATAATAAGATGAAAATATGTATATCCAATCCCGAGCAACGTTATTTTTATTAAAAAAATATAAATATAAATTTTCTAATTTTTTTTGTTGTGCGACCCGGGATTCGAATTCGGGACCTCAAGACGTCAAGAGCAACGCCGGATTATGTGGGTCCAGTTATTTAAAAAATAGTTATCTAAAAAATAACAAAATCAACTAAAAAAAAGTATCTTCACGCCCATATCCCCGAAAAATTAGGCAGAGGTACAACCTAGGCACCCACGACTAGCCGAAGACACTAAGTCCCACAATGAGATAGGTGGCAACCGGTCACATTTCCAATCCCGACCAACATTTTTTTTTAACTTGAAAATTGGAAAAATCCGATTTTCTTTTTGTTGACCGACCCGGGATTCGAACCCGGGACCTCATGCAGTCAAGTCCAACACCCGGACCGCTAGACCACAGAGGCGATCAATTTTAATCATTTCAATCATCTTCAATCGTTCAATAATGCCCTTAAAAGTCGCAACCAGTTCCTGAAAGCACAAAGCATACGAAATATTAATTTTATAAAATAAACTGGAACTCATTAAAACTTCAGCACATTTATGAAGAGTGGTAGGCGTGTCCAACACTATTATGGCAACAGTGACAGTACACCGGCAGTGGAGAAGCAGGAGTGGGGTCGGGAGGACCCCACTCGAGCCAGACGGCCGCGATATTTTCGTCTGGCCTGATCCGCCAGTTTGAATTAACGAAGGTAACATCCGAATGGCTAATGATATCTCCTGCATTCGAAACTTTCTGTAGGTCATTAACTAGATTGAAATCAGCGGGTATATATAAAGTTCTAGAAATATCTAAATGGAATATTATGTCAGGATATATCCTCCTACCGCTTCAATTCGGATAAAAAACGAAACTGCTGAACTGATTCGATAGAATTATAATTTTCGTGATTTGTGATTTGGCCTAAATAAAACACCAAATAATAAAATCCTATTAATAAAATAGCCAACGAAATATACTGGGTACTTAATCATTCCCGGGAAACTTTGTTTTTGAAGTAAAAACTTCTTTAGCGGTGTTGCGCACTTTTTTTGGAATGGGTAAAAACTTCTAAACTCGCGTCAGGACACGTGACCTGATTAGTAAGACAGAAATTCGTAAGACGGCGCAGAGCATTTGTGTGAATAAGACGAAGCAGGGCGCTTGCGCGAATTTTCGTGTTGTCATGTTTGTGTGCGATAGCGCAATAAATAAATATTGTATTCTACCACATAAATGATAGTACTTTCATACTGATAATTAAAGCAATTCGTACAAAATTATTCATTCCATTCCATTCCAAAATATCAAAAATGCACAATGTTAATATTCAAGTTTTCACTTCTGCCGGCACTCCCGGAGTGCAACCCATCTTTCTTTTTTACTGTACTCATTCCAACGTCGTTATATGTAAACAAAAATTGGGTGTATCAAAAAAAGCTTGAGAGTAGGATCAATGAGGCCGAAATGAGAGCGCTTCGGAAAATCTGTGGTGTATCTCTCGCTGATCGTATTGGTAACAGTAAGATCAGAGGAAGAGTGGCATTTAAATAAAGTGTTGGTATTAAAATGAGAAAGAGCATGCTCCTTAGGTTCGGTCATGTGGAATGAAATATTGACAATGCGAATGTGGATGGTAGCTGGGGAGACCTAGTTTGACATTTCATGATTAAATCGCTCGCTTATTAAACGAGGGAGCTGTCATGAGTCTTCGAAGGCGGTGTATTTGAATGAATATGGAGAAAGTCAAAAATGTATTCAAAAATCGTGAGATTTGGTATGTATTAAGAACCTTACATAATTTCCCTTTATTGGTCTATTCCCCAGAGTGGAATAGACTTCCTGATTACCTACCTAGCAGCTCGTAAGAGGTAATTAAAATTTGAATAGGTCATTACCAACTACATCACTGGTAGTAATGCTCTGCAGCCAAAACCGGATTAACTTTAAGGCAGAGTAGGCAACTGCCTAGGGCCCCAACATCGACAGGGGCCTACTTTAGTTCGCAAAAATAAAGATTATGGATCGAAAAGGATAATCAACAATACTATTCTTTTTTTTCAAACGCATGTAACACTTTATACATTCAGAACCATTTAGTACCATGGTTCTAAAAACTTTCCCAAAATATGTTATGATAGCATTGTAAATTTATAGAAGTTTGATGATATTTGATAAAAAACGCAACAGGAGAACGAAATTTTTCAAAATTTTTATTTATAAAATTTCCTCTTCCAGCAACAATGTCTCAACATTGCTTAAATTTATTGTCAATAATGGTAACTAAAAGTGGTGTATTGAAAAGATTTTATATCTAAAAAAGTTATCAAGTCCATTTTATATTAACAGGAGTTACTGAAATTACAACGGTTTTTTTGTTTATTGCGTTTGGTTAAATATATATTTTAAATTTAAAATAACTGAGTCTCGTTTAATTTTCATGTATACATAGAAAGCATCTAGACTTAGGGCGGAATCAAACGTAAGCATACTCTTCGCGTGGACTGCGTACGTCTGTAGCCGCCCTTACGACGTCAACCATGCCTACATCGGGAATTGTGTTCAGTTATGCGGACAAAAATACATTACATGATTTTGTTAGTCAGAGTTGCTAAAGAAAAGGGGCCCGAAAATTTTATTGCCTACAGGCCCATACAGGGTTAATCCGGCTCTGTGTGCAGCAGTTTACGTAGATAGAAAACAGCCCAATAGCGACAGTGTCATGTTTCAGTACGGAATGTATGTATAGAAGCGTTTTTCAGGTTAGGCCTTATATCCCAGTCACTGGAAAACTGTGCGCTTATTCGCTGCTTGCTTATCTCAAAAAAAAACGACGGATTGCACTCCGGGAGTGCCGGCAGAAGTGAAAACTTGAATATTAACGTTGTGAATTACTGATATTTTGGAATGGTAAGGGACTAATTTTGCACGAATTGCTTTAAACATCAGTATGAAAGTACTATCAGTTATGTGGTATTATTATTTATTGCGTTATCGTACACAAACATGACAACACGAACATTCGCGCAGCCGCCCTGCGCCGTCTGAGGGATTTTCGATCAGGTTACGTGCCCTGACGGGAGTTTTGAAGTTTTTAGCCATTCCAAAAAAAGTGTGCAATGCCGCTAAAAAGTTTTCACTTCAAAAACTAGTCGATGTCACGAGCGAGCAATACGATTATCACATCTCTATGTTATTACCTATCACTAATTAGTAAAATTAATCTCAATCTCTTTGAAGTATAATAACAATGAAGAAACACGAGCAAAAGTCAATAGCTAAATTAATAGATATTACGAATCAATAAGGAAAGTGAAGTCGTATGTAATCAGCTTATTACCTATAAGCTTTTGTTCCCATAATAAAAGACCAGTCGCTCGACATAAAGACTTGTCACCATAATTGGAAGCATACAGTACAAAGTTCATAGGATCATAGCATTGATAAATCGACTGTAATTTTTAATTAATGATAACTTATACTTGACGTCTTTTAGTTTTACCAGAGTCATAATTTTAGTAGAACCTCTAATAAATTATTATCTACTTTTAGAAATGGACAGATAAGAAACGAAAATTATGGGAAAAGGGCCGGGAAATAAAATATACGGGGAAAAATAACAACTCAAGCATTTTCAGTTAACTATTAAATTTATTTTTTATATTGATTTATTATTTACATTGATTTTTAATAGTAATCCTCTAGTTTTCATTCATTTTTAATGGCGGCTGTAAAATAATTCAATACGAAGTATTTTTTCAAATTTTACCAGCTTCTGGATGTGAGGACTTTATCACCCGCTTGTTGTAATTTAATAATAATAATAATATCTTTATTGTACACAAAACGTTATCACAAACATGAACATAAAGATAATACAGTACAATGGGCGAGCTTATCTCCAGCTATAGAGATTTCTACCAGCTGACCCGTAAAAAGGAAAAACAGAAACAAACATAAACGTAGACAAGTGTAGATACACGATTTGTTGACTATGAAATACTTAACTATATAATATAGTAATAACAATAAATATATATAAACAAATATGTAAATATATACATAAACATATACACGATATACATGAACATAAACCTACGTAAATAATGTACACAGATATAAGTATACATAATTATATACATAACTAGAAATACAAAGAAAAAACAGACGACGATTAAAAAAAAAAATTTTGTGAGAGATAGTGCTCTTTTAGTAGTTTCTTAAAGACAAATAATGTTTCACTGGCCCGAATTTTATCAGATAAAGCATTCCACAGCTTAACAGCACGAACAGTGAATGACTGAGAATAAAAAGCAGAGTTACTAACAGGGAAACGTAACAAGGTTTTAACATGAGGACGACAAGGAGATTCAGTGGAATGTAGGAACTGAAAGGAATCACGGAGATAGCTCGAGAAATGCGGATTAAAAAGGATCTTATATAAAAGACACAGTTTAGTATATTAGCTTACTAAGTTATTCTAGTAGTGCAAAGCTATTGAGTTGTTAAATGCTTAGCACCTATCCCAGATTGGTACCACCATTTATCTAAACCTGACACCGTAAGTAAGCTACGAACTAGTAACATTTATGGTGTCTTTAGGCAATGATTATTCTTTTTCATTAAGAGAGCCGCATGCCTGTTTGCTGTCAAATCTATAATCTGTATAAATATCATAATATTACACCTGAACCTATTTTGCTAATTGTTTTTTATTGTGTTCTTTTTAACCTGGAGAAGGTTCTAATTTCAAAAATTGGGAAAGTTACTTTATTTTTTCCATACAAACTGTTAGTTGGTGCGATAGGAAGTTCGCCGGCTGAACTAGTGATATACAAAAATTTCAGCTTTCTGATATTAACAAGTGCCTAAGATCCGAACTTAAGTCGACCTTCACCGAGCTGATAATAGAATAAAATGTATTTTATATTAAATGTGGCATATCACAGAATATATTAAAAATGGGTTGCAAAAAAAATCCTGGACAGAATATTTTTAATTATTCTCACTCTCACATCTCACACTTCGACTTCGATATTTAATTTTTTTATGATATTGGACGGCAAACAAGCAGACGGATTTCCTGATGTCTAGAGACACCAAGCATGGTAATGGTGCGTTGCCAACCTGAGGTCGGGATATTAGGCCTCGAGCAAAAAGTAAGTTTACCGGCTACCTTACCCTCCAAACCGGAATACGTCATGACGTTATGGCGGCAGGAATAGGTAAGGCGGTGGTACCAATCCGGATGAGTCTCTGCGAAACTCTACCACCTAGTCAGATGTAACGATGTTATTAGTGACGGTAAGCCTAAGCTCGCCTTTTACGAGGCTTTTAAAGGCTAATAAAGGAAAACATTTTTTAAAGATATACAAAAATATGGATGTTGATTGCATTTTTGATCAATGTATAGTTTACGCTGAAAACATATTAATACACTTATAATTCAATATATATACTTATTTATTTGTTAATCGAAATTACATTATGTAATACTTTTGTATTATATTAAATATATTAGATAGTTATGCGTTTTTTTGTGCAATTGAAATGATTGTTGCTTCAAAGGGTACAGAGGGTAGTAGAGCTACCTCTACCCTCAGTAGTGTACGTACTGCGTATGCGCACTTTCTAATATTCAGCGTCCCACCACGGCAATGTCCTTTATTATTACACTGTAAATTATCTCGGAACTCTCTGTCACTCACTTCCACACGCGTTGAAATTTAAATCTTTTAAATTCGGCAACCTGTTTTGGGATCGATTTTTTTGCAGGCAACCCTGTATCAATGTGCTCGCAATAAAACAGCGCTTACGTTGATATAAAATTTATTCTATTATCCAATGAGTGAAAGTAACTAATATCGACATTCCTGTTTATACCCGGCAACCCAGTAGATTGTCCAGGTAAATAATAGGCAACCCAACGTCTGCACATTCTATATGTTTTATATTTTACGTCAGAATAATATTTTCTTATTATCATGATGTTGCAACATTTCATGAAAAATCATTTGTTTAAAAGTAATAAAAAGTATTTTGTATAGGATTTTTTGGCAACCCATTTTAATATATTCTGTGATATACTATATTTATTATAAAATACATTGTATTCTATTTTCAGCTCGGTGAAGGTCGACTTAGGTTCGAATCTTCTACTACAATAAATCATAAGAACTTCTTATGGATTTCAAAATATAATGTATGTAATCATTTTATACGCGTATTTATTTATAGTCTGTATTATTATTTTATTACAATACACTTTTCGCCTCTGTAGTGTAGGGTCTGGTGTTGGACTTAATGTCCTGAGTACCTGGGTTCAATCCCCGTATCGTGCAACAAAAAGTTCGTCTATCGTTCTACTAAACCATCTTTGTCTTCCAATAGTTGTGGATGCTCTAGTTGTAACCTATCTCTTGAGGTTAATGGGCATGAAGATACTACAGGGAATTTTAAGGAATATTTCAAATGTACAGTACATTGTGTCATGTCATCAGTCATGTGTGTGTACCTATTGCAAACACATCCAAGTGTAGAAGTTAGAAAATGAAGTTCTGATCGATTTGAGTGTGAAATATTCAAAGAACAAACTCTACGTAGCAGCAATTGCTATGAGTACATAATGATTTCTAATGGTGTATTTACATTAGGCCAGACTATTTATATCTATATGTCAATATGTACATATGTATATACCTATGGAATCAAAATTATTGACCGACATTTATAAGGAGTTTCATGTTTTTTGTATGTTTGTAACACAATTACTGAACAAACCATTTTTTTTGAAATGGCTAATATTAATGAATGAATGAATACTTTTTATTATGCACCAAAATTGGACGTAGTTAAGCAGAAAGGATCCAACCCACACAAACACCAAAATTGACTTAGAAATACTAAAGAGTTCGTAAAGCTCTATACTTTCGTTTTGTAAAAGATCCTACACATAAACAAAGCTATGACATTTGTATAATCATTAGATACCAACCCATATAGTATATGGCCAGTACATATCTAATATATATTAATCTCGTGTCACAATGTTTGTCCTCAATGGACTTCTAAACCACTTAACCGATTATAATAAAATTCACACACCATGTGCAGTTCGATCCAACTTGAGAGATAGTATAGCTTACATCTCAACTTATCGCGGGCGAAGCCGCGGGTAACAGCTAGTTTTTATATATATCTAAATTTCAAAGTCAATTATCTTAAAACTAGTTAAATGTGGATTGGGTCCTTTCTGCATAACTACGTTCAATTTACAAAATAATACAAACTCTTTCATTTATAATATTTAACTCAGGTGCACAAAGGCGGTCTTATCGCTTCACAGCGACCCGCCAGGCAACCTTACCTTAATATGTTGCTACCCGCGAGGTTTTTACAACTTCACCGGACTGTACAAACCGATTCTGATAATCCTTTATTAGAAATATGTAAGGTTCAAGATTTTGAGTTTGTCCCATATTAATTTCATCATGATTTTCGACTATTGGGAGCATTTCAGAAGCATTTGCTTTCATTAAAGAAATTGTTACCAAATCGCGTCGTTACGTACCACAACAGCTGCAGTCAGTTTTTGGAGTTTTAATGAGCTTAATAACCTGTAATGAAATTATTTAAAGTATCTTCACGCCCTTATCCCCGAAGATTTAGGCAGAGGCATAACCAGGTCACCTACGACTAGCCGAAGACACTAAGTCCCACAATGTGATAGGTGGCAAGCCTATTGCCAACCGGGCACATATCCAATCCCGAACACTTTTTTTTTATTTAGAAAAGTGGAAAAACCAAATTTTCGGTTTGTTCAGGATTCGAAACCCGGGACCTCATGCAGTCAAGTCCAACACCTGAACCGCTAGACCACAGAGGCGATTATTTAAGTCTATTACTAATTACATGATTTTTTGTTATCAGCGGAATATATTTATTAAAAAGTAATTTCAGAAATATCTAAACATTCCAACATATTCTACCACATTGTGGTGTAAAAATACTTTATTTGTAAGATCCTTGTGCCTAAGGTGGCACAGTTCTTAAGATGGCCCATTTTCAATATTTTTTATTTAATTTCAAATAGTTTAAATTACTACCATGTTTCGTAGGTAGTAATTTTAACTCTTTCAAACTTTAAAAGTGGCCCATTTTTAATATTTTGTATTTTTTTTACTACTTCTTTCAAACTTGAAAAAATATAAAATAATAAAAATGGGCCTTCTAACGAACTGCGCCATCCAAGGCGTAAGTACCTTATTAAAATTGAACTGTTTAGATATTATATATTTTTTAATGTAACACACTAAGTGCGATTATTGATTTTTATTACAAGCTTCATAATTTATTAAAACAACTTTAACGAGAGTTAAAGTTTAATCTTACATAAATTACCTGTAAAACTAGCCAAAAATGTGTACATAAATACATACCCTAACGACAAATGCCTCACGGGGTAGGCAGAGGGTATTGATGCCAATTATTCCCACCTACATACCTAAGTTTAATCACACATTCATCCCTCTTTTCAGACGTTACTTAAATCCGAGTCTATTAATTTATTAAAAGCTAAGCACCAAAGTACGTAAGACAGATGGAATTCGTAATATAAAAAATTGTCTGTCGTTCTCAAGACCGAAGGGTGTAAATAAAAACATATCCCTGTTGCGGTGATTAAAAAAAATCCGACAAATTGTGACAGGAAGCGGGCCCAGCCGGTGGGCTCCGAAAATCTGGGCAGGGCAATGACCTGCATGTCGGCGCCACGGCGCATTTCATTTGTTCAGCTCATCCACATCCGTTTACAAAATCTTAACGAAATGTCGTACAGTTAACCATATCATTCAGTATTTGGCTGCCTCATTAGCAGAGAGGGTAGCGTATACATTTAACACAAACATACATTCTTCAGATGCAGGTTTGATTTCCGACAAGTACAGTAGGATTACTCTCGAATCTTGTTATCGTGTGAATTGGAAATTGGAACCGTAAATGTTGTTTTAGGTACTTTTGAACACAAATTAATTTAGGTACCTACTCTTAAACACAGTACTAGTGGACATTTAGTTTAAAAAAAATATATTGAATCTGATAAAATAATATTGCTTATAATTATTATTGTGTTCCTAATAATGCCTATCCTATTCAAATTTTCAATTTGAATGAAATCGAGATTCAAAAGTAACCCTAGAGTTCAGGTGTAATATAAATCTCAGGCGACCAACAAACATTTTTTGGCATTGTACATGATGTAATTTTTTAGAATTTAAGGGGCCATGTATGCTAAAATACGTCAGCAATATACTGTTTTTTTTTATACAAAGCAATTATGGATCTTGGCGACAAAATTACACAAGATTAACATTAATATGTTTTATTAGACTAGTGTTTCCAAAACACGATTCATTTCACTTTGCTCGATAGAAAAAAATCAAAAAGTTAACCCTTTTTTGAAAGAAAAACCCAATTGTCTACTTCAATTATGAAAATATCGACACCAGATTTAACATAAACGTAGATAAGTATTATACCTAAAAGATAACTGTTTCAGTTTTTATATTTTTATAGTGTCAAAATTAGTGATTTGGCGCTTAAGCCATTTACTTTAGAGCGCAATATTTCATAGTAATCATGGAACGGGGGAGTGCGCTGATTGGCTCTTCTGGCTGACTAAGTATGGGGCCTTAACACAGATATTGCAAATATTGCAAATGCATATTGCACAGAAATTTGGTATAATAAACTAAAAAGAAAAGTTCTAAGATCAAGACGTTTTAGTGATAACTTCCTTAGCTTTAAAGTGATGTTTAGTTGGTAGTTAAAGCAAAAATTAGGGGTTCGTGCCAATAAGCCCTCGTAGCAAATCGTACTTTACAAAAATTCTACTTTGCTGTTTATTTTTCTACCAACTTCAGGAAAAGAAGGAGGTTATATGTTCGACTCTATTTATTTCGATTTTTCCATCACTATTGAATCGATTTTGAAAGTCGTTTTTTATTTGAAAAAACGTACTTTCGAGGTGATTTCTTTGCCTTAATTCTGGCAAAGATGGAATACCAGAGAAATTAGAATTCAAATTCAAATATATTTATACAAGTGGATCTATACAAAAAATCTTGTGACGCGTCTATATAATTCTAAAATCTACCACCGGATCGGAACACAGCCACTCACTCAAAAGACACGAAGGCATCGAGGAAAACACATAAAGATTAGTACGTAGACGACTTATTTGTTGAAATCGAACTCGCTTTTATGAAATGCAGTGCTTAAT